>PVKC010003106.1:0-40294 GCA_004027635.1 Crocidura indochinensis | reverse complement strand
AAAAAGAACAAACAAACAACAGTAGCTAAAATTTTCCACATTCTGCAAAATTTAGAACTGCAATTTAAGAATTCAATGGCAAGAAATGCTTATAAAATAAAATAAAAAATATAATTAGAATTACTAATTTATGTCTGATCAAGTATGAAATCAGAATCACTTTGCCCACTGCTTTCTAAATCATATCATGGCATGCACCATGGGGATTGAGATTGTGTGAATTTCACTAATATCATAAAACATGGTCCATCAAAGTGTAGTCAAATCTTGAATTTCATCAGTCCACTTTTATTTGTTTTTGTCTTACTCGTGGCTTTTATTTTCATGTTATTGATTATGCCTGAGAATGTGTGGTCCATAAAAAATATTGACTTCAGGGTGCCAGATAGATAGCACAGTGGGTAGGGCATTTGCATACAGTCAACCTGGGTTTGATTCTCAGCATCACATTTTTTCACATGTGATCCCCTGAGCCTACCATAAGTGATTTCTGAGCACTAAGCCAGGAGTAACCCTGAGTGCCACTGGGTGTGGTCCAAAACACAAAAAAAACTGACTTCTCTTCATTTTAAAAAGCATTTTTCTTACCTCATAATAGAACCTGTGGTCTACATTTAATTCATAGGTCTTCCTCACACCAAGATAGAGCAAAGACACGAGTGTGAGTGTGTTAGGTGTTTTGTGAACGCAGTGTACCAATGTGGTTCAAAGATACATTCAATTTTATTTGAAGTATTCACCATTAATGTGTTAATTCAGGTTACTTCAAACCTGAGGCAGAGATAGAGAGATTTGTTATAAGCGCTATTTAGGAAATATTTTCAGAAAAACATCAGCTATAGGGAAGGAATGATACAGATATATCAACACTGATTCATCTTCTATCTAGCCTGATCCATTAAGGTGTGTGGAATCTCAATGTTTTTGCAAAGTTTTACCTCCTTGAGACCTACATAGATAACCATTTTTTCTGTTATTGCTTTGACTCAAATTACTCTCCTAAAGTGAACAAGGGTCACAGCAAAGGTGCTTTGTGCTCTTTTAAGCATTTGTTACAGTTAGGCAGCTGTGAACATTAGAAGTCAGAGCTTGTAACAATCCAAGAATGGTAATCCCTTTGTGGGGTAGCAGATGACCAAGACAGGGCACTGAAGCCATTTTCTTACATCACATGACACTAACTTCACAGACTACTGTTCCCTGGATTTTATTTCTTATCATCTCCCAAATGAAGTGATTATATGGTGGGTGGTGGATCAAGCAAGTGTTGCCTCTCTGAATGAATGTGCTTACCTTCAAAGGATAACATACAACATTTCCATTTTTGTGCATCTGAGTAGAACAGGGAGAAGGGAGGAAAGGAACTATTCAGTCTTTGGCTGATATGATATGAAAAGTTGAACAGGTCAATTTTCTCTGATCAGCATCAATAAATTTCCCTCACAAAGGCATTCATCAGGCCTACCCCTGCCAATGCTACAGTCATGCATGCATCATAATATTTCATCTCATTTGCAACTTCAAGGCAAAAGAGATAAAAGATGCCTGGAAAAGTCAGCAGTTAAAATCTACTTATGTCTTCTAAATAGTTTTTCCCTATAACATAACAAAAAGCACAGAATACTCAAGCTGCTGTTTACTGACATTGTAATATTTTAAATCTTTTTCTCCTCCTGATCCACTACGTCCACTCTTTTGTTGCTCTCCACAATCCATAAGGACAACCTAAGAAAATATAAAGCCTAAGATTATCTTCTTATGCTCAATGCATCTTTGAGAACAGACTCAAGCTTCTTGTTCAAAGTACTCTGTGTTAGATTAGAAAAGAGTCAATTTAGGAAGGAAGGTTAAGTATCCTTGTCTAAGGCAAAGGTATTCATTTATTTTGGTGTTTCTGATTTACTCCTGGCCATGCACTCACAAATTACTTCCGATGGCACGTAGGAGCCCCCATAAGATATCAGGTATTGAAACCAGGACAGCGAAGTTCAGGGGAAATACTCTTTCTGCTGTATTCTGTCTCCAACCACAAGTGAATTACAGTAGGTGATTTCAAATCCAGGTGCAAAGAACCACTATAGGGGCCTCTGGTGGCTTGGGGCAGAAATTCTGAAACAAATGCCACATATGAGCAGTGAGAGTGCCCTTAATCTGGCTGTGAGATCTGATCCTGTATGGAGAAGATTTCTGTTACTGCTCCCAGATGTGATCCTCAGAATCTAGAAGCACCCTGTACTGTAGGGATGCCTTGTATGCTAGCATGGCCAGTGCCTCTCCCTCCTTAACCTACTCAGACTGACAGAAGGAACACGCACTTTCTTTTAAAGACAGGAATTTTCACCTCTACCAGACACCCACTCTGGTTTTCCTAGAGAGTAGAATGGAGCCAGGCAGCTAGTGGGCACCATTGGGTGGGTGGGGAATAGTATAAATTAGAGAATGCATCTCACTTCTTGTAGTATTTTACATTATTCTTAGCATATTTAATCCTGAGCATCCAGTTATTAATCTCATAGAATAAAGAGTATACATGTGATTTTATTTTTAATTTTGTTCATTTGGAATCCATATCCAGCAGTGCTCAGACTTTGTTCCAGGCTCTGTACACAGGGACTAAACTTGGTTAACTCCCCAAGGACCATATGTAGTTCCAGACAATTGAGAATATGACTATGTGCAAGGGCAGTGGCTTCTTCCTTCCCATGCTAGTTTTCCAACACCCAAATCTCATTATTTTGAAGAAGTATAAAAATAACTCATTTTTATTTAAAATTTTTAATATTGTCCCTCCTTGCTTATTTATTTTTATTTTTCATTGCTTTATTTTATTTTAAAAAACATTTATTTAAGCACCATGATTACAAACTTGTTTGTAGTTGAATTTCAGTCATAAAAATGTATTCTTGTTTCACTAGTGTAAAGCAAATCACCTATTTAGAAAGAACATAGGTTTTTGCTAGAAATGAAATAGAATTTATATGCAAATATGCCAGATGAAATGATGAATAAAACCCAAACTGATCCATTTATTTATTTCCTTCTAATTGTTAAATCCGTCCTGTACAGCAAAGCTATTCAATTTAAAGAAATGGTTATAGCTTGATCTACAAATGGACAAGGATGGGATGTGTATAGAAAATGATAAAAACAATTATAGTTGTTGTCTATTCCTTAACTTTTCAGCAATCTGAAAGTTTCCAATCATATCTACTTGGGTATCAGTTCCACTGCAGCCAAAGTTATGGCTCTGGTATTTCCTGCCAGTGCAACCCAGTGAACTGGGGCAGGAATAACAGTAGCGGGTGCAGTTTCTCATTCAGGCACATATCTTCCTGCAGATTCACAGGTGCAGTGCTGCTCTGCTCTGAGGACATGGCCTTTGAACTCTATGTGGCTGAGAGTAAACAGACTCACCTAGTCTGATTCAATTCTCAAATCACACTTTGAACAGAACTGGAAGCTGCCACACATTTCTGACTCAATTTCTGTTCATTTATTCTCTGCTTTTCTACTTCCCCATCAAAGTACAATGGATTTAAAGATGATTGTACCCACTCCCATTTTTTTAAACTTTCTTTTATAGAACAAGGCATAGTTAGGAAAGGGCTAAAAAAAGGCTAAAAGTGCATTTCAGTATAAAACTGCACCACATCAAGCAAGCATTGGCACTTTAGGAATGGAGATGGTTGATATGTTTCCTTTGGAAAAACACTAACGAATCATACTTAATGATAGAAACCAATGTTATCACATACAAAGACATCAATAAACAACAAAGAACTCAAGACTTTATATTTGAAATGCCTGTGTGTTATAAGTTTAGACATACTAAAATTATATGCTAATATTATGTATTTACTATAGATAAAACACAATTATGTCACTGATAATTCTTATAAGACATTTAAAAATCGTGTAGTTGCAAAATTCTGTAAGTCCTTTTTCCCACAGGCATAACTATTTTTCATTAATAATTTTTCACTATTTGGTAATTGAAATGCTATTCATTCTTGAAGTCCACAAACACTTCTCATGAATCTAAAAATATCTCAGAAACTGATTTTCTATCACAGAACTTATCACTCATTTGAATATAAATGTAAACAAACACAATAAAGAGATGAGAGTTTTCATAGGGACATTTGGATGAGATACTGGAACACACGTGAGGAATCAGGGAACTTACATTTGCATTTAAAAAAACAGTATATTAAATGGTAATTATTGATATTTAGGAATATAATTTGACAAAGGGATCAACTTCTTTCTATTCTTTCATAAAATAGTTGTAAAATATACATTTATGTGCATTAAGCTTTTAAAACCTTAAACAATTTAAAAGTTGCACATCATAGAAAAACGAACATTTATGATCAATAAGAAGGGAGAATAATTTCTTACAAATAAATTTTTGTTTCAATTATATTTTACATGTTCTTATTATATTGTTGTATATGAATATTTAATTATGTCACTATAATATTATAATAAAGCCGTAGTTTTATCCATGGTTGACTTACTCATGGGTTAAATTTAAGAACATTTGTAGGTTCGACGCTTCCTCACATTCTCTCTGGAACAATGCCCTGTCACTAGTTCTCTACTAAGTATGAGTAAACTAGACAGAAAAGAGAGAGACTCACACTTTCAGAATGAAACTGTCATTGAAGGGCTTAGAACCTGATGAGGGTAAACATTACAGGTCTTTAGAATGATATATTATAGGCCAGGTCATACAGAGAGAGAAAATTTGCACTGCAAATCTTATTTTAGAAATAGAAAGAGATTCATTTTATTTGGGGCTTCTTCCAGACTTTTTCTGCCCCGGCTCTCAAGCATCTCCCTTGCCAGGGTCTAGGAGGATGCTTTGGAGTATCAAGGATCTAACTCAGGTTAACTTTATTCCAGGCAGCCCTGTGCGCTGTACTATGGCCCCAGCTCCTGAATATTGAGAACAATTTAGAATTTAACAATACAGAACGTTCTAATGTTAGTATAAAGTCTTATATACAGTTATAGACTTCAAATATGCTTACTAGGGAATAGATTCACTAAAACACCAGTCAATTTACTGCTTCAATACATTCAATTAGTTGTCTGCTATTGAAATATAATAAAATTTAAATATTGAAATTAATAAACTCTAAGATATACTAGTTTCCTAAACGCACAGAGCCTACCAGAGCACACACCCTGTTTCTCTCCCTAACAGTGCAAATATCTTACTTTTTCCTTAAACAGAGAACTTATCCTGTTTTTCTCCATTTTATCCTAACCTGATTGGCTCAGACACATTATAAATATTCATTCTTCACTTAAAATAAAGGACTTGTGGAATTATTCCCACCAAAAGTGACTTGTGGATAGTTTTGAAAATGTAAGCTCTCTACTGCTCAGGATTTGACATGTAGACAATTTTGGCTGAATCCCCAGCATCACAGAGGGCCATTCAACCACCATCATGGGTGATCTGAGTACTGTTGATTGTGCATCTCACCTAAAAGTCATAATAAACCAATAAAAAGTCAATATTTAGATATACAAATTTATATATTTATTTACATATTTATATATACAGATTATATATACAAATTTATATATACAGACAACAGAATTCAGAGATATAAAACACCTAAGCAATCATTATGTAGATCAAGGTAGGGAAAAAGTGCTGTAACTAAACAATGCATTGGAAGAAAAAAATGTAAGATTAGTGGCAAGATTAAGCTAATAAAATAATACTTTGGGACAAAATACATCTGCTAATTAACCACTTGAAGTGTGCAGTGAACTACCAAAATACATATCAAAGTTGTTAATTAAGAAAGTTCAAAGAAATGGTGTTTATGAATAAAAAACTTTATGGGAGATGGATTGGCCCTGAGAAATATTGAAAGTAGATGTATTTTTATAAATGAGTATTTGTAGTAAAACAATATTTCAACTTTGAATAATTGAATTCACATTTTATAGTAAAATATAGAAGCACTAAATTTGGAGAAGAAAGTTAATACAATACTGACAAAAAAGGTAATAATTTGGGTGAAACTAGTACATGGGAATGCACCAAATAAGAATTATTTTTTAAATGAGTAGACTACTAATAAGTAGCATGTGTTTGAATATAAAAATAATTAGAAATACATTTTATAAAATAGGATAGTCTTTGAATGGAAGTGGAGGAAAATCTTAATGACTTTTAAAAGATATTAGAAATATAAGCAAGTTAAAATCTCTCCCATGGGAATATCTGAAGTAATGTTTAGTGCAGTTATGAATCAGTTCGTAACTGTAATATAACTGAAAAGGCTTTGCAAAGTATTAAAGTGAAAATGATATTATTTTCATAGGTAACTATTCCAAATAGATATTAGTTGGATATTTAGAATTACAGTTCAGTATGCTATATGTTTTTTCTTAGGATTTTAAGCAAATAGTATTATCAAAGCATATGCTTTTTTATACTCTGATAATATAATTCTATATTTCTAATAAGAAAACCAAGTAACTGTTTGCTTTCACCTTTTTTCTTTCATTTGTTTTTACCTTCTAGCTAATAGCTGACTTTATTCTCTTTACTATTTTATTTCTTTGAAGATTAAAGGCATGCCTCGCTTTGTACTGAGTTGCCTGGACAGCTGACAGCCTATTAAACCAAAGTCATACAAGCTGTACATTTTAACGCCTTGATTCCAATGTGCAACCAAGATGAATGTGTTTAAGCTTTGGAGAAGTATTGCATTTCTGCCCTATTTTAGATGGATACATAACAGTTTCATAAGCCTCTCTTGGCCTTTTGCCTTTACAGAAAACACTGAAATAAAATAAGCTGATTAAACTTTTTCAGTCAGGATTTGTGAAGAATGATGTTGCTTATAGAACATGGAGTTTCCCATTGACTTGGAAAGAACGTTGGGACTATGCAGAACTTTTTAATCCTAAACTGACATTGACATTGTGATGGCTAAAGAGTCCATCAAACAAGGTAAACCATTTCAAGAACAAACTGGTATTGATCCGACTAAATCAATTTATGGGATAATAAATAGGACCACATGAATGATCCTATTTATTTGTCATTTTCACATGCATTTGAGAAAAAAAGGTGTTCTTTTATATACAATATTTTAGACTAAAGCTCAAAAGAAAATAATAATTCATTGTAACCAACTATTTTAATGATGGAATAAATAGTTACCTTGTCTCCTGGTCTCTTATTCCCTTGTTTTACTTGGAGGGGAGCCAATAATTGAAATAAATCAAATGTATATAATTCTACTATGATTCCAAAAGGCAGCTTTTAAAAACAGAATATATTTTAACTACCTCTTCTCCAGGTTATGCTTATTTTAAAAATTTACCAAAGCATGTATCCTATACCAGACAAGCCTGTACTATGGCAATACTGGATGCTTCTTGTTATGCTGTCAGAGGCTGATTCAGATTCTAACACAACAATACTTTTATCCCACCTCACTTTCACAGACTCTTTCCACTAAGAATAAATTGCATTGTCCTTTTTATGCGTACTTTTCACTTGGAAGCAGCCTACATCCATTCAAAAGTGTTTTTCTTTATATATATATATATATATATATATATATATATATATATATATATATATATATATATATATATATATTGGCACTACATAGATAAAAATTTAAATAAGTGGATAAAAGGCTCTGTTTGTGTTTTTTTATTTAAATGAAGAAGTGCTAAGGAAAAGGCAAATTTGACATAAATAGAAACACTTGTAAACACAAATTTAGAAGACTAAATTATAATAGTATATTTTCCAAAGTAATTGAATGTAGAAATTATTTTTAAACTGCTCAAAGTAAATTGAGAACTTGAGAAAATTAACTAAATATTTGCATAGAATGATCAAAGCAGCAGACATTTTTATTTATTTATTAAATGGATCAAATGGCAGTGATGGGAAACTATTGAATGTTAAGTGGAATTTAGTATATGCTAATTGCCGCATATTATTGTTGGCATTGAAATCTCATTCAGAGTGAGTATGCTTTTGTAGGGTAATTTTAAAAGGCAGTTGACATCTTTGGATATATTTGGTATTATTGACATTCTTATGTGGATTTTTATAGATTCTGCTAAGCTCAATTTACAAATATTTTGTGAGCTGTTTTACTTTTACAAGATAGAATGTTGAGAATTTTTCACTACGAAAATAGGTCTTCCTATTTTCTTGTTTGTGCTTCAGAATTAGATACCTCTTGCAATTAATGTTAAACATACTTGGCAATCCACATTTCTGTGGAAATAGAAACATTCTATCCTTTCTGAATTTTCATAGATTAATAAAATTACTATCTTTATGGGGGAGGGGGACATTAGTAGTGGGAATATTGCACTGATGAAGGGGGGTATTCCATTTATGACAAACCCAGTTACAACCATGCTTGCAATCATGGTGCTGAAATAAAGATTTTTATATTAAAAATACTTTATTTCCCACAAAACATTATATCTGTACTAAGATCAAAGCCTATATATTAAATGTAGTAGATGTGAGACATTACAGGGAAAGAGGAGCTTGTCTTATACAGACCAAATGAGGATTGATCCCAAACATTGCATATGAAGACTACCATAAGTAAACCCTGAGTGCAGAACTGAGAGTAAGCCCTGAGCACACCTGAACTCCCTATTATTCACTAACTCCCTATTCACACCTAAAATGTAAGGCTAAGTTTTCAAAATTGCATTATCCTTCTTGGAAGAGCATGTTTAAATTATTTATAGAAAACTTTGAGAGTTCTCCAATTGTTTTATGAAGAATTCAGACACTCCTGATTTTTAGACTCACTTATAAAACTCTATATCAAGAATCCCTGACTGTGTCTCCAGCTGCTGCTCCTGAAGACACTACCCATTTGGCTCAGGTGAGCAGAGTGAAACCTCCATAAACCTTCTACACCCCAACTTAACAGACACTATCTCAGCTGGTGTGGAGCACAGAAACCCCCAAAGTCAGGTTTTCAACCTGGACTATGTGTAAACAGGCCATCCAAAACTGCATCTCCAGTCACTACAGGCCAGAAGCCCATACTCCTCCTTTTCTAGAGATGAGATGTCAGTGGGAACTGCACATATACACTCTATCCATAGTTTGCTGCCCTACAAACATCGTGGATATTTCAGTTTTTACCAACTTGTCTTATGCAGTTTGGACCCAATATTTCTTTCCCTTAGAAATTATACATCCCCCAAACCAGAAGATCAACCCAACAAATAAGTTTGAAGCATTTCTACCATACTTGGTAGAAAGTGCCAAGTAATTTCGCTTACTTAGAATAAATAACACTAAAACAGATAGACCTCCAAACACCTCTTACACAAACAAACCACTTTTTAAAAACAACTCGAAACTCCAGTATGCTAACCCACCCAATACAAAGAACAATGTGGAAACTAAACCAATAGCTATGGATATGGAGAAAAATTTTGCAAATTTCCAAGTTCTCCAAAGTGCATGAACCTTATAAATAAGGACCTAAAATCAGCATTTAATGTCTTAACAATGGAATTCAAGGAATCAATAGCCAGAGAAATTAAGAAATCTCTATATATAAACAATTAAACCAACTCAAAGAACTCCATCACATGAGAGAATCCATACAAAAGGAATTAAGGAAACTAATAAAACATGCTAGCAAGCTGTAATAGTATAATTACACACATAGATAATCACCTAGATGAATTTGAAGACAAAATTCAAACCAGAAACAACAAAGAAATAACTAAAGAAAAGAACAGAAAAAACATTGGAAGAAAATTTAAGGTACTTAGTGAAACAAAGTACAAAAGAAATAATCTAAGATTTATAGGAATATCAGATAATCTATGACTTATAGGAATACCAGAAATAATGTACAATTTATAGGAATAATAGAAGGGAAGGAAAAATCGTAAGGGGAGGAACAAGTAGTGAGGGAAATAATATCAGAATATTTTCTAACTCTCTAGAAAGAGGTTGCTGTAAAAATCCAAAAGACAAAAAGAGTTCCAAGTAAAATATAATAGATCCACACTAAGACATATAATAATCCAAATGGCAAAAAGCAAAGAGAAATAAATTCTTCAAAGCAATCAGTGAGAAAAAAATCCCCTCAAGTACAAAGGAAGGAACACAAGAACCAAACAAGATTTTTTCCATTTGAAACAATTCAGGCAAGAAGAGAGTGGAATGACATAGTTAAACTACTGAATAAAAGAAACTTCCAACCTAGAGTCCACTACACTGCAAAACTATCATTTGCTTGGGAGGTAGGGTTAAAAAAAACCCTCACAATATTTACACTAACCAGGTTGAGTCTAAATAAATTACTCAAAGGTGAATTACACAGTCCTAACACCCAATTATAACAAGAACAACCCTACACAATATAAGAGCACAACAACCCTCTCTGTCTGTCAATAATTTTCTTAAATGTCAATGAACTAAATTCTCCCTTTAAAAGGCACAAAATAAAGGAGTGGATCCAAAAACAAAACCTGGATTTCTGCTGCCTGCAGGATTCATACTTGAAAGTTCAGGATAGACACAGGTTTAGAATAAAAAGGAAGGAAATTAATTATACATACCACTGTAAAACAAACAAAAAAGCTGGCAAGCCATACTTATATCAGACCAAATTGCATTCAACCCCAAGAAAGTACTCAGAGACAAAGATGGACATTACTTATTGATCAGGGGAACATTAGATCCAGAAATACTAACTCTGATCAACATTTATGCACCAAATGTAGAGCTAGCAAAATATGTAAGACTTTTGCTTTTAAACCTAGAGAAATATATGGATGGAAATATGACATTAGTGTGGGATTTCAACATATCATTATCACCACTAGACAGATCCACTAGGCAGAACACTAGCAAAGACATAAGAGCCATAAATTAGGAACTAGAAGAACTAGGACTGATGGATTTATACAGGACTCTCCATTCTCAGAAATTGGAATACACATTCTTCTCAAGGCACATGGGATCTGTGTAGGATAGACCATGCCTTAGGACACAAATCTAACTTAGATAAAATCACAAATATAAGAATTATACCAAGCACCCTATCAGACCACAACACTACAGACTACAATTGACTGTAAAATTAAGACTTGGCAGAAATCTAAAGAACATGCTGCTCAATAAAAGTTCAATCAAAGAGGAAATATAGTAAGAAATAAAAATATTCCTTGAGACAAAGGATAATGAAGAAAAATTGTCAAAATCTTTGGGACACAGAAAAATCAGTAATCAGGGAGAAGCTCATAGCAAAACAGGACTATGTTAGAAAAGAGGAAAATGACAAAATCAGCAGTTTCAAGGGACACTTTAAGTATCTGAAAAACCATTAGCAAAGGAACCCAAACTCAGGTAGAAGAAAAGAAATAACAAACACCATAGCAGAAATAAACAGCATAAAAGCAAAGTAAACAATACAAAGAATTAATGAGATCTGGAGCTGCTTTCTTGAAAAAATAAACAAGATACACAAACAGCTGGCAAGACTCAAGAAGAAAAAAAGGAAAAACACCCAAATAAATTGGATCAAAATTGAAAGGGTAGACATTACAATAGAACCTAAAGAAATACAACACATCATGAGGGCTTATTATAAACAAATGTACTCAGTTAAGTTGGAGAACCCAGAAGAAATAGACGAATTCCTGGTAAAATATCAACTCCTGAGACTTAATAAGAAGGAAGTAGAAAGTATAAACTTGGGGCCCGGGAGATAGCATGGAGGTAAGGCATTTGCCTTTCATGCAAAAGGTCATCGGTTCGAATCCCGGTGCCCCACATGGTCCCCCGTGCCTGCCAGGAGCAATTTCTGAGCATGGAACCAGGAGTAACCCCTGAGCACTGCCAGGTGTGACCCAAACACCAAAAAAAAAAAAAAAAAAAAGAAAGAAAGTATAAACTTGCCAACCACAAGTAAGAAAATTGTAATAGTAATTAAGAGACTCACAAGAATAAAAGTCTAGGACCAGAAGGCTTCACAGGTGAATTCTATAAAACATTCAGAGAAGAATTACTTCCATTGATCCTTAGACTCATTTAAAATATAGAAAAGACAAGAATCCTCCCTAATTTCTTTTAATAGCTAGTATGCTCATTGCCAAGGCTGACAAAGGTACCACCAAGAAAGAAAACTCCAGACCAATCTCATTAATGAACATGAAAGCAAAAGTCTTAAAAAATTTAGCAAACAATAAAAAATTTAGCAAAAAATAAAAAAAATCCAACAATAAATCAAACAGATTATACACCATGACCAAGTGGGTTTCATCCCAGGGATGCAAAGATTGTTCAACATATACAAATCAATAAACATCATTCACCACATCAACACAAAGAAAAAAACACATAATCATATAAATAAACACAGAAAAGGCTTTTGACAAAATCCAACATCCATTCATGATAAAAAACAATCAGCAAAATAGGACTGGAAGAAACCTTCCTTTAGATAGTTAAAGCTATCAATTAGAAGCCTACATCCAACATTATTTTTATAGCAAAAACAAAAACAAACAAACAAACAAATGAACAACAACAAAAAAAAACCTGAGAACATTTCCATTACGTTCAGGCTCTAGGCAAGGCTGTCCATGGTTTCTAATCTTATTCAACAATAGCAATAAGACAAGAGAAGTGAATCAAAGGAATTCAAATAGGGAAAGAGGAACTCAAACTATACATAAAAACCCTAAAGAGTCCACATAAAATCTCCTAGAAGCTATATTGCTTTACACCAAAGTGGCCAGCTACAAAGTCAATACACAAAAAACAGTTGAGTTCATTTAATACAAATAATGAAACAGAGAAAGATAAAAAATGTCCATCCCATTTAAAGTTGTATCTCAAAATATCAAGTACCTCGGAATCAACCTACAAGAGAGGTGATAAAGCTATACAGCAAAACTTAAAAACACTTAAATTGAAGAAGACCTAAATAATTGGAAGAACATCTCAGGCTCATGGGTAGGATGAATCAATGTCATCAAAATGACCATTTTACCTAAACTACTATATATATTAATGCAATCCCTATTCAAGTTTAGACATTATTAAGGATTTAGAACAATCAATTATAAAGTTTGTGCAGAATTATAAAAGACCTAGATTAGCCAAATCCATATTGAAAAACAAGTAACTGGGTGGCATCACTTTACCTAACTTGAAGCTTTACTCTAAAGCCATGTGATAAAAACAGCTTGGTATTGGAACAAAGACAGAGAGATTCTACTTTGTGTAGAATAGAATATCCAGTCACATACTCCCAAATATATGGTCAATTAATATCTAACAAAGGAGCCAAGAATATGAAATGGAACAAAGACGGTCTCTTCACAAAATGGCATTGGAACTACTAGATAACCACCTGTAAGAAATTAAGGATTATCCATACCTGTTACCTTACACAAAAGCCAACTTAAAAATGGAATAAAGACCCTGAAACAATACCTGAAGCTATAAAGTTTATTGAGGAAAACATGGGTAGAATAGTCCAAGACTTAAACCTCAAAAAATGTCTTTGATAATAAGATACTGATGGCAAGAGCTAGAGTATCAAATCTAAATAAATGGAACAACCAAAAAGTTTGCCATACATATATGGCAAAAAAAAAAACAGCTAAAACTAAAATACAGATAACTGATTGCGAAAATAAATTTGTACTCAACACATAAGATTAAGATTTGATATCTAGGATATACAAAATACAAAAGTCAGCTCCACAAAATCCCCGAAAAATCGAAAAATGGGGAGAAGAAATGAACAGACACTTCTCTGAGGAATACCAATAGATAGCCAACAAACACTGAAAATAGGGAAATCCAAATCAAGGCAACAATGAGGTACCACCTTACACATTGAAGATGGCACATATCAAAAATAATGGAAATAATCTCTGTTGGTGAGGGATATGATAAGAAAGGAACGCTCATCTATAGCTGATAGAAATTCTGTCTGGTTCAACTCCTGTGGAAAATAGCATGGCGGGTTCTCAGTGAACTCAAAATTGAGCTACCATATGACTGAGAAGTCTCTATCTTGGGTATCTATCCCAGGACAGAAACATTCATCCAAAAGTATGTATGTATGGAATTAAAAATATTTAGGGGGAGGATTGGGACCCGGGAGATAGCATGGAGGTAAGGCATTTGCCTTTCATGCAAAAGGACATCGGTTGGAATCCCGGTGCCCCATGTGGTCCCCCGTGCCTGCCAGGAGCAATTTCTGAGCATGGAGACAGGAGTAACCCCTGAGCACTGCCGGGTGTGACCCAAAACCCCCCCCAAAAAAAGAAAAGAAATATTTAGGGACATCAACACTGGTGGGGGAATAGCCCTAATTCAACTGTCACTATGTGTGTGAAATACAACTGTGAAAGATTCCTTAATCACATTGGTTTCAATAAAAAAATAATAAAAATGAATTATTTATCTGAAAAAGAACCCCTGATCTGCAATAGTTTACCAATTATTCTCATTTTGTTATTATTTAGTAAGTTGATATTATGAATGAAGACTTAGTTTTGTGTCGAATTTCTTTTTGCTAATTTTTTATGTTTTCTTTACCATTATTGTTCTTGAATTTTGAATTGTACACTAATTCAGCACTTTCATTTTGGAACATGGTTTCCTTTCAGTTCTGGAAACTCACCATGTTTTCCCAACTATCAACACTTCTTTTTCAAAATTCTAGAAATTAACCAAATATCAAATGAGTAAGAGTTCTTTGAATACTATAGAAGCTTGTCAATGTATTCCTTTATAAAAACTATCGTTTAAAACCCCCAACCAAATGACCTACCTCTTGAATGTTGAGCTTTCATGCAAAGACCTTAAACATTGTGAGTTTATGCTGAGTATGAGTTATTAATTTTGAGCTCCCTACTTCTGATTACTAGATCTCAAAGTAATTCTCAATTAGAGTAATACTTGGTTAATCAACTTCCTAAAGAAATAGGCTCCTTTTCTGTGAGATCATTGTCTTTTCTCCAGATCATGATCCCCTTTTACATCATTGTGAAGTATTTGGAATATATGCCATTTCCCTTTAGGATATCCCTCTCTTACCTGCAGAGACTAGTTTCGATTCGATCCTAGTTTATTTCCCACAGTGCATCTTTCCACACAGCCGATGGCTTTTTGTATTTTTTTTATTGCAAAGAATCACATCTAGGTCTTCATCTATGCCAGACACATGCTCCAAAACACAGTCAAACCCCTCTGCTGATTTATTATTAAATATAACAAAGAAAGGTCTTGCTTCTTTTCTCCTCTCTTTCTCTCCTCTCTTTTTCTTTTCTCTTTTAAAGTTCAAGAGTATAAGAAATGTAAGTGAGAGGATGAACTTGACCAAGAAACAAAGAAGTAGGGCTGGAGCAATAGCACAGTTGTAGGGATTTTGCCTTGCACACAGCTACCCAGGACAGACTGAGGTTTGATCCCCTTTATCTCATATGGTCCCCCAAGCCAGGAGTGATTTCTGAGCACCTGACCAGGAGTAACTCTTGAGAGTCACTGGGTATGACCCAAGAAAACAAAACAAAACAAAACAAACAAACAAACAAACAAAAAAGAAGACCTGAAAGAAAACCAAAGTGTTCTCTAAATGTAAAGGAAGTCCAATCTTTGCTGAAATCTAGCCAAATTCTGCCCTCTCCATAAGTTTACAACTTTCCCTTCTAGTTTAAGAAATTATATCAAGGTCGATTTGAATTGGTGTCTATGATTTCTTATACACCTGCAATAATAACTTCTACAAATATTCTGATGTCATTAATTTCTCCTTTATGCTGATGAGATTTTTTTTAATTAAGCAGTGGTGATGGTTTTACAACACTATTACTATTGTAGAAATCAGTAAATTATATATTGTAAAGGGTGACTTTTTGGTATATGAATTTATATAAATTATGAATATTTCACTTCAGCACTTTTCTTTCTTAATATCTTTGTCAGAGCCCCTACTTACTTTTGAACACATTTCTTTTTTTATTGTGCCATTTAATATCCCTCAAATCACTCCTGGGCTGTACTTTTCTGTAAAAGACCTTTTCATGATCCTTCAAGTATCAAGTGGTAACACTACTCAATGCTCAATTATCAATGCGGTAGGCACTTTAATTTTCATTTATTACATTAATCAAGTAGCAATGATGTGAAACTATTGAACACTAAATTAATTTATTATATGTTAATTGCTACACATTCTTAATGTTCATGAAATTTTATTGAGCGAGGCAAAAATTTTGGTCTGATAATTTTGAGTTTATTCACACACATATATACATAAGTAATTCGATGACAATACACTATCATTCCCTTTATAAATTCTGTTTACAAATATTTAAAATATTTCAAGCTCACCCCACCTTCCCTCAATTTTCTTTAAATTCATTGTAAACTGTATACTTATATATATTTATATATAAATTTCCTTGAAAAAATTAATATTATAAACATTAATATTATTTTATTGTGGGACACAATTTGTGTATTCAGTAAATTATCTGTGGTATCCAGTATTGAATCAGGTAGAATGTATGCAAGGCATGAACATTACATTCTGTGCAAATTCCAAAGTAAAAGGAATCAATACAAATACTTATTTTTCAAAAAGCAGCATTTGTATTCTTAAGGATAATTGTATATGTGTGCACCCAACTCCTGAGATGACTGTTTTCTATTCTCCCTGACAGGTGCTCAATGGCACCCAACCAAGGTCTCCCTTTAGATATGGACACAACCTCACCCTCCTAGGCATGTCTTTGCACAGCTGCTTCCATGAGAGGCTCTATATGGGAATATCTGGCCCATGTCTTCGTTTGTCTCAACTGAGATCTTACAACAGGGAGGAGACAAGGAATCTTCTACAGTCATTTCTTCCCTGGTTCAGCATTATATATTTTGTCTTCCTAGACTCTCCTTTTTACCCCTCTTACCAAGACCCAGTCCATGACTAGATCCCTTATCGTCTTGCTTAGGGAAATTTTACCGGCGAGTCCAGATCCTAGACCTATATTTCATTTATTTCAGTGAGAGGGAGAGAGGAGCAGAAATAGGACCTATGCTTAGTCTAATTCAACCTCTGTCTTAACAGTTCCTTCCATGCAGGATTATAGCTTGAATCAACTTTTTCAATGCTGATTAGCTAATCTTCCTCTTGCCTACATCTGATCTGAACAGACAGTATATTCTGGTTTATCAGGCAGATTTATTTTCCAGGACATAGATAATAATTGATATTCACCAGATTAAAAAAGAAATAAATTGGCTAATGTTGGATGAAATAGTCTAACACTCTCAAATGTTTTTGTGCTAATTCTTTCCTGCAATTTCTTAGCCAGGGTGCCCACATAATATTGGTAAGCATGCTACTAGATATTTTCCCCTAAATATAAATGAGTCACTTCTCATATGTGCTACTAAACCTTAATTAAATTAATTTTTATGTTTTATTGGTGCTAGTTTAAAATCATCTGTATTTCACTTCTTAAATATTAAATCTCATACTTCTGACATTTTTAATAGCTGTCACATTATTTTCAACTGCTAAAATTTGCTTCAGTAATGAAAACGAGATGATACCTACTTACACTTGTGAAAGGTTTTGCTAATTATGTAAAGACTGTTGCCAGTGGTGTTACTCCTAAAATTTTTTCTTTGATGGGAACAAAAGTGCTACAGTCGTCTGAATTCAAGGATGGTCCAAATGTAATGGAAACAGAACATTTTATCTTAGATGATGACTGAGAGTTTTCTAGAAGGCTCTAGAATATTGATTCCATTCTGCTTTCTTGCTGAGTTGAGGCTGTGTTAGAGTGAGTAGTTCTGGATGGCTTACCAAGGGAAACAGAGTTTGAAGTGTCTTTAGTTAACACTTCAAGTTGAAACTGAGCAATGCATCAATCTGGGTTCCGCTTCACTAACCCTCCCAGATTCGACAAGAGCCAGACTGTGAAACAACCACACGACGAATCCTTCAAAGACTCTAGCAGCTCTGTCATCTGGAGCTTATCATACAAGTGCTAAATCAAATCGTCATGTCAAAGCAAAATAGACCCTGTCATCCACTTACTCAGTAATTCTACTAATCATGCAACATTTCTCACCAACACAGACACTAGATTACAAGAACCCAGCCAGTCTCTAAAACCCTACAGACATGGTGTATTTCATATTAGCAGAGACCCCTCCGTCCTGCTTCTTCACAATGTTTAAGAAAACCTTCCATAAAAGATTGGTTCCTCCTTAAACACTACACTGGCCACCTACTTTGTGTGCAAAACAAAAATCCTATTGAAGAGATTTCAGCTTTCAGAAAATTCCATCTTCATTTCATTTTGAATGCACCTGTTAGCTGTGCTTGGAGCCATTTACCTGGTTAGGTGCTCAGAGA
Source organism: Crocidura indochinensis (assembly GCA_004027635.1). NCBI lineage: Eukaryota > Metazoa > Chordata > Mammalia > Eulipotyphla > Soricidae > Crocidura > Crocidura indochinensis. The sequence continues at coordinate 21,854 of PVKC010003106.1, read as the reverse complement.
CCATCAGTACTCAGGGTACAATGTGGGTGTTGATGAGGACCTAAAGATTCAAGCTATCGGGGCCCGGGAGATAGCATGGAGGTAAGGTGTTTGCCTTTCATGCAAAAGGTCATCGGTTCGAATTCTGGTGCCCCATGTGGTCCCCCGTGCCTGCCAGGAGCAATTTCTGAGCATGGAGCCAGGAGTAACCCCTGAGCACTGCCGGGTGGGACCCAAAAACCAAAAAACCAAAAAAAAAAAAAAAAAAAAAACCCAAAAGATTCAAGCTATCACTTGGGACCAGAAGATTCTTTAGCTCTAGATTAATGTGGTTTCAGGACCTAGACATATGTGCATGAATATGTTGAGTGATTGTATAATTACCCGTTAGAATTACCTCATCACATATATCTTCATTTTCATTATGATTTTTTTTGTTTTTAGACCACACCCTGTAGTTCTCAGGGGTTACTCCTGGCTCTATACACAGAAATCTCTCCTGGTTGGCTTGGAGGACCATATGGAATGCCAGGAAAGGCAAACGCCCTTCATTATGAATTTTTATCTTGAAAACATACAATCAAAACTTTGTTCAGAATGTTTCTTACCAAGAATGCTCTGCCCTCTAGTTCAATCTCATAAAATGAAGCCATATCTGTGAAATATGATGGTTCCTCTCAGTCTAGCCAGTCTCAGGCCTTTTAAGGCTCTGCTGTTTGGATTGGAATCTGGCTTAGGCCTGCTCTGCATTGAGAGCTGCCAAGGAGAGCTCCTGGGCTATTGCATATCCACATGTTGCATCCCCTCTGCTCCTCTCTTCCAGGGGTCATGGCTCCCTGGTCCAGTACCCGGCTCAAATGAGGGATAAGTCACAGAGAGAGTAGAACTCACTGTCTTCTAGGATGGCTGTCATCTCTACTTTGCACAATTACTCCTTCAAAATATGTCTGATCAAAAGGAATATTATAAAAGTACGACACAATCTTGTTTTTCTGTTAATATTTTATGATTTCACTGAACAATATGAAAACATTTCTAATTGTAGAAATAATTGATCACAAAATCACATATTTTAGGACCTAAATACCATGTCACTTTCAACTATATTAAAATTAAAAATGAAGAGTTTTGAAGATAGCTTTTGTAAATAATATATGGTCTATATGTGGTTACATCATTTTGAAATGCCTGTTTGGTATAACACAGTCACTGGCTATACTTTTTTGTTGCCAGTTAAATATAATAGAAATATTATAGATACTTAAAATAGAATATAATAGATATTTATTTCTTACCCATTTATGCAAATTTGAGATGCATTTGGTATTTATTAAGTGCAGTGCTCTTGGATTTTAAATTCCAAGTTGCCCTGAACCTCTGTGTTGTTTTGAGCAATTTGAGTTAAAAATATTTGCTGGGTATTTATATATATATTCACATATATACATTATTAAATACATACACTTATCTGTCAACTTTACAGATGTCTTATGCTAGCCACAAGTTTGAATATATCCCTGATATTTTAAAATACATGCAGAAAGAGTCTATAATTCATGAGCAGGACATACGTTCTGTATGTGTAAAGTTCTAAGTTTGATCTTTTGCACATTTGATTTCATAAATCACTGAGACCACTAAAAAATAAGAAAATAAATAAGAAATACATACATAATTATATGTGTATATATAATTTGCTATACATATTCAGAAATTTTTAATGAAGATCATTAAGCCACCACAATTACTTCTTTATTTTTCAAATGTTATGCTTTACTAAATAGACAACATTCTTATAGAGTATTTTTTAGATACTAATGGAAAAAATTGCAAGAGCTGTTGGACCTCAAATTCCACATGTCCCAAATGACATTCCTTGCATTTTGGCCAGACTGTTTCCTGAGTCCTGTTCAATGGCATTTCTGCTGCTGCTCTGTGACTTTGCTAGGTTAATTACTACAACACTCTCACCAAGGAACATATGTTGCTTCTTTAATGGAGCTTTTGCTCCATTAGCGTGGATTTTCACCTGCTAGGCCAAAAAAGAAAAAAAGAAAGAGAGAGAGAAAGGACCCATTCAGATAAAACCATTATTACTCAGGGATAGAGGCACTGCTAAAGATTTATAAAATCTTTGCTCACTTTTTTCCTTTGTGTTTCTCAGAACAAATAAAGATTGTGTATTTATTTTGTACATTGGCAGGGTGGCAACATTTTTAATTCATTCAGAAAGAAAAGCTTTGGTTGTGTCTGAATTTTCCATGGAGAAGAAAGTCCCCTTATATTTTTCTATGCTGTATATTAAGTTCCCCTACATGATGAGATACGTATTTAAGTCTTAATTAACATGTGTCTCATGCTATGGTACCAATGTCTTTGCAAGGATGTCAACTGATAGATAATAAAAAGGAAATACAATGTCACTGTTGGAAAAGGAAAGTTCTAATTCCATGACCACATATGCATTATGATTTCAAAGTTGTGTATCCTTATAGGTATAACTAAGAAGAATACAATTCCAGGAAAGGTATTCTTCTAAAAATATCAGTGCCTCAAGGATATGGTAATTAAGAAATGTAGAAAAAAACTACATTATAGAATTTCCTACATATTTTGGATAATATATGTTTGCAAAAAATAATGAATGTTTGAAAAATCAAATAACTATTGAGCTAAGAACTGGTAGGCCATTTATTAGCTCAGAGCAAATATGTTATACTGAGATTACACATACATCTTTCCAAAAGGATGTTCAATGATGGGGACCCTCAGGGACTCAAAGAGAAATGACAATTGACTACTCCAAGTAAAGAGCTTCATTGTACTTCATATCAAATAATGTCTTAAAATTTCAGCCATGTGGGAAAGGATATTTAGGAGGAACAAAATATTTCTTTAGTGTTTGATATGAATTACTATGCAGCAATTTTCTTTTTAACATATGTTTTCAAAAATAATTATCAAGACTCTAGTGGAGTGATAAAATGTAGACTTTGACAAACACACTCATTTGAATTCCAGTCTGAACAAAATGAAATGTGCTTTGCTACCTTGGCAAATTGCCCACCATCTCTGGAGCTGTTTCCTTAACTGTAGGAGGCAGACAATGGTAATAATAATTACCATGTGGTGTGTTCTCTCTGGTTGTGTGAGATAGGATAATCATTTCCTAAACTTTTCTTATTAAAATTTCAAGCAATGCAAAATCCAGTCATCATTCTGTCATTTTTTAACAGATGAAAAATCAATCTGGAGACACAAACAACTATATTCCTAAGTGAAAGTCCCCGTGCAAACAACTGGCATAGAGAAAATTGAAACCCAGCATTTAATTCCTAAGTTCAGCCCTTCAATTACTTTGTCATATTTGCTAGATAATGAAATGGATATGGAATGCTAGCATTGTACTTATTACCTAGTAGGGAACTGAGCATCATTAAAGTGGCCCCCCTGTTCATTCCTAAGTATTCTCTTTTGAATAAAAATACATTGTTGTTTTAAATCATCATGAATATCCTGATGATAATTTTTAAACTATTTATATTTGTTAAAAGTTAGGTTTAGAAAATAGAACTAAAATAGACAAAGGCAGTTGAATGTTTAGAAATAGAAGGAACTTTCTTGCAGCCCCAAATCTGCTATTAGACTAAAGAGGGTGCACCTTCACTGTCCATCGATCTTTCCTGTCACCTTCTACAAACTATGATTGAGTAATAGACAAGCATTTGCATAGAGCACTATATTCCATCATGGGTGCGTCAACTCTCGGTGCTGACTAAGGGAATTGAATTGCTCGCTGATTAACTTAAAATCAAGAGGACAATCACACCCATGAACATTTGTCAGGAATTTGCAGTTTGGGCTAAACAGTTTGTGCCACTACTATTCTGAGGAGGCAGTTCCAAAAGTTCTAATTTATCAGCAGAAGGACTTGCTCAGTTCTTTGTAGATTTGGACTTTTAAGCATATTTCCTGGTGACTTCTGCAGAATGTTTTCCAGTGTGTTTGCTAAAATTCTCATATTGATGGAAAAATTACCTTGTGAAACACAATTGAATGACCTGCTTTTCACGATTATTTTATGGAAATGCAGCTCTCAAAATAGTTTTCAAGTATTTGTTCACTGTGTTTTCTAATAGTAATATATGACATGCTATGTAATTACACATATACATATATTTACATGCAATATTAATGTGTATAGAATATGTGAGCATACATAAGATAATTACATGCCATGTAACTACATGATATTACATAGGCATGTAATCTAATTCCACATCAATCTCCCTCTTAATAAGGAAAGTTTATATGATGACACTCCCAAACATTTATAAAGTAAGGGCTGTGAAGGTCATTTAAAGATTGGATACATTTTTAAATCTTCAATTCACTTTTCTTTTTTGTATAAGAGCTTATAACATTTACTCTCAGCCAATTTCAAGTATGTGACTCAGGGTCATTGGCTACAATCTCTATGCTGTACATTAGATGCCTAGAACTTTTTCATCTTATAACTGGAAGTTTATATTCTTACATCATCCCTGTACCTCATATCCCATTGTACCCACCATTTTAACCTCAATTAAGTATTGATGGAATATTTATATTTTAGACCATATAGACAAAAAACAGAACCATATGTTTATTTATTCACCCATCAGTGGACACATATTGTTTACATATTTTTGGTATTATGAACCATGTTGTAATAAACCCCATTGTCTTCATTTACTTCCCAGAGATTCTGCTGGATAGGCCAGATAATAGTTCCAGAATGCAGATAAAAACTGATGATAAATTCCACTTGACTTGTAATTCTGAGAGCATAACTTGAAAACAATGCTTCTGTATACTTACTTATATGGAGCTCTGAAGAAGTCTCTGCTTCCCTTGTAAGCTGAGATAGTTTATCACTTCCTATTTCAAGACCTCTGAACTCATCAAAAAAGCATACTGACACTGAAATGCTTGAGTTTTTGCCCTTCCTGGCCTGCAGTGAGTCACAGGATTCAACATCTGATACTTTCCAATAATTTTCAATAGGTCAAAACTAGAAGTTATACAGGAGTTGGAGTTTGATGGACACTAAATCTCAAAAAGATAAACCAAGTTAGTCTGTAAGTATAGCATAAAAGACAATAGCTCAGAAATAGAAGTAGGGTGGAGATGCACTCTCTATAGAGCTAGGGCATGGGGAGTCCTGGGAGCAGAGGCATGTGAGAGCTCCAAGTGTTCTCCAATGGGAAGATTTCTACCATGTTGAATGCAGAGCATTGTTGTCTGGAGAATAACTGTTCACAGACCTCACTAGCTATTTGGACAAGCAATTCAACTTAGTAGTTCACCATCTTAAATCAAGCCAACTCCTGGGATTATAAGCATAAGTGGCTCTGAAACCATGGTAGTAAATGACTGGAATAAATCCAAATATCTTCCAAGACTGTTGAAGGGATAGTGGGAAACAGGATGAAGAAATATGTTAAAAATATTGAGTATAACATCTAACCCACTGACAAATTAAGGATTTTGAATAGTGTCTGATTGTGTCTGGAATATATATGTAAAATAAAAATATAACATATATGTGAAATATATAAAATATAAAATTATACATTTTATTATATACTGGTTTTAGAGGGTAACACCTTCTGGTACTCAGAGATTACTCATAGCTCATTGCCCCAAGATTATTCTTTTTTTTATTAAATTTTTTACTTAAGCACCATGGTTACAAACATGATTATAGTTGGATTTTAGTCACAAACAGAACACCCCCCTTCACAAGTGCAACATTCCTACCCCCAACAACCCCACCCCCATCTTCCAATCCCCTACCTGTATTTGAGACAGGCATTGTACTATACTATATTTTTAAGTTCAGTAAGCTGTTTATTTTTCTTTCTTAAAGGATAAGTATTAAAAAAATACAGTAGTAAAGGTGTGAAAGTGGCAATCACTGCTGTTTGCATAGGCTCAGCAAAATACGGGGAGAATGGAAAAAAATCCTTGGCCTGATTACAAGAATACCTCACCCCAGAAATTTATGGCATAAGACTGACTCTGGGCTCCAGACATTCCAGTCTGTCTAACCCCTGAGTCATTCTCCATGGTCCCAGTGAAACTTTTTCACACTTTAGCTGTTGGTGGTGTCAGGTTCCTGTATTTAAAGATTCTGGATTCTGTGCATTTCCTTCATTGAGTCAGGCTGATGTGGAGCATCCTCTAGTTTCACCTTACCATTAAATGTGGAGAGACCTGACATGCAAGCTGGTTGTTGCTAAGTTGTCTGGGTGATGAGAGCACTCTTTGGAGTAAGTCAATGCCAGAGCAGTGGTAGGGTTTTTCCTGGTAGAGGTTTGCATCCTGGTATTGTAATAGATAATTGTGGTTGTTTCCATAGATGGTATCCATTGTTTAGGGATTCATGGGCAATGCTCATTCTTCTGAGGCCTAAACCAAATCATTATGCCAATGTTCAGGGTATAAGGTCTAACTGCATTACAAACTTTGTGTTCCCATCTCTATTAGTTAAGAACTTATTTGCATATTTATCATTTTCTCATTTTAATGTGCTTATGCTAAAGAGAAACATTGCTACAAGGTAATGTTGGTGCATCTGGGGGCAGAGGGATCAAGTCCAACACTCCACATAACTTAATTCTAACATGAATTCTATACAGAGATACTCTTCTATCAGCATTGCTTATTGAACAGATCTCAAAGGGGGAAAAACAAGTAAGCAAACAAGAAAAATCCAGTAGGCAAAATTGTCACTATATAAGGGGATATTCAAAAAAGAGTTATAGATGTTAAAGGAATACATCTGAGATATACAAAGGAGATAAAAGTATCTCTTTTATGTTTTAAAAATAGTCAAGGGGAGGAAGGTGTTAATTCTGGGACACCACTTTGGTCTGTGTTTTGGCCATCTGGAGTCTGTAAACAACTCCCAGCACTTCCGTAGCAGGAAATGTCTTTGAGCGGGAGCATCTCAGAAACTGAGTATGGTAGCAAGCACAGGTACCCAGTGAAGGGAGTTGAAGGATAGGAGTCCATTGATAATAGATTGATAGGAACAGAGTTTTGGTTTCATCTCAGGCTGAGAGTCTATTTTTTCATTTTGGGAGCTGGCTGGCAGTTAGCTTGAGAGAGAATAATAATCTGCTTCATAAGGAGTGAAGAGCTGAGAGTAAGCATGGTTACATGTGGGGTAATAGCGGGGGTGAGAGTAAAGGACTAGAATGAGCCAGTAAGGTGGTCAGCCAATGAGGGAAGGGAATAATACAATATAGACATTCTGTATAGTGTAAATATAGATGAATAATTATGATAGTCTATTTAATTATCTATACTGTATAGTGGATTAAACTATATGATCTCCTACAAATCTACCCACGTGGTTTGAGACCGGGGAATTAGTGGGAAGGGAAGTTCAACAGTCCCCTCCCCCAAGCTCCCCCTCTGGTGCAGGATCAGCGATGGGGGAGGTCTGGGGTCCCCTTTAAACTGCTCGCTGGAACTCACCTTGCTGGCATCCTAGGCAGGCAGCCAGCAGTAACCTAGGGTCCAGAAGGAAAGAGAGAGAAGTCTGGGGTGAAGCTGGAGGCTACATCTTCTTTAAGCTTGGCCAAAAAGCCTACAGTATGGAGCATGCATTCCCTGTGTTGCCTGCTGACATTTCCTGCCCCCAGAGAGGAGTTTGGATCCTTAATTATGCTGGAAGCTGGAAGTCCAACAGTCTCCTCCCCAACCCATGCAGGATGGGGGAACTTCCAGCTTACAGCAACACAGGGAATGGCATGGCTCCATGCTGTAGGCTTTTTGGCTATGCTTAGGGGAAGATGTAGCCTCCGGCTACCCCCCCACATCCTTCTTTCTCCTTCCTCCCAGAACCCAGAGTCCCAGCAAGTTGGGTTCCAGTGAGTAGTGTAAAGGGAACCCCAGGCCTCTTCTATCCAAGATTACTCTTATTGTGCTAAGAGAACCATTTGAGGTTCTGGGAATTAATCTTGAATAAACTACCTGTAAGGCAAGCATCCTAACTGTTGTGCTCTTGCATTGACTGGAAATATTTTAACTTTTTATAAAGTACTGATGTTTTTATTACAGGATAACATTTTTAATTGTAATCACATTAAATGATGTATTTTGGTAATATATCCACTTGGGGCTGGAGAGATAGCATGGTGGTAGGGTGTTTGCCTTGCATGCAGAAGGATGGTGGTTCAAATCCCAGCATCCTATATGGTCCTGCGAGCCTGTTAGGAGTGATTTCTGAGTGTAGATAATATATTCACTTATAATTATTAAAGTTTTACAATGTTCGCTGACATGTAGATAAAAATTGTATAAAATTGGTTGAAGCAATGGTGCAGTGGTAGGTATTTGCCTTGCTCACAGCTGACTCAGGATGTAATGTGGTTTTATCCCCTGGCATCCCATATGGTTCCCCAAGCCAAGAGTGATTTCTGAGCACATACCAGGAGTAACCCCTGAGCATCACTGGGTGTTAGATTCCCCCAAAATTCTGTGAAATTATCAATGGAAATTTTATATATTTATGTGAAGGATTTAGGAACAGTGGATTTGTGTGATCATTTATATTTACATTAAATTATAATATCTAATTTATACTTTTCCTAATGAACTGAATTTGTCTGTGGTATTTAGAATTAGTTTTTAAAGCAAATTTGTATTTTAATTTTCTCAACTCATCTTTCATATGATTTAACTGTTTAACTTATTCTTACTATGCCCATATATTTTTCTTTTAGAAACAGAAACTGCATGAAATAACTTAATGTCAAATGATATTTTCTTTTTAATAAGCAATACAATCAATCAGGTAAAAATTAAATATATTACATATAATTCTAATAATTTTTCACTTGTCAAAAAGTCATTATACATTTTGACATTTTTTTAGAGTCTGGTATTGTTGATTAGTAGTAGAGTTTCCTAATCATTCTTTTTTATGTTTGACAAATAACATTATTCCCTGAAATAGATCATCATAATTCTTTGGCAATATAGCATACCCTGATCATACCTCTCATCTTTCCCTTCATTAATAACCTCCTACTCGTTGCATCAGTGGAACACAGCAGCAGAATTATTTGACCTTTAGGGAGAAGAGTTTTGAAGAACCATCAAAAGATCCAGCCTTGATGGATTCAGCACTAACTAAAGTACCAGAAAACAAGTTGTTATTTGAAATGATATTCTATTCTTTATAGGTCAATATAATAGTCAAATAATGGATTGAGCTTATTCATAAAAGAATAATTAAAATAAAAGTTTTAAATGCAATTAAATTTCAAGTGCAATATTAAATGTATGAGACATGTCATACATGGGTCTGGAAAGATAGCATGGAGATAAGGTGTTTGTCTTGCTTGCAGAAGAACGGTTGTTCAAATCCCAGCATCACATATGGTCCCCTGAGACTGCCAGGAACAATTTCTAAGCAACGAGCCAGGAGTAAAACCTGAGCGCTGCCGGGTGTGACCCAAAAACCAAAAAAAAAAAAAAAAAAAAAAAAAAAAAAAAAAAAAAAAAAAAAAAAAAAAAAAAAAAAGCAAAAAGACATGTCATGCAGAAAGAAGTTAGCCAGAAGAAAAAACTACATTTACAGAATAATCTCTGATATAAGGAATATAAAGAAATACAGTAAATAAATAACAAATGAAAGATAGTCACAGAACTGGAGAGCTGATCTAAAGAACTAGATAACCAAGCTAGATGAATGAGTCACATAGTCTGGTGAGTGAGGGAGTGAGCAGAGGAGAGTGAATGATGAAATCATGGTAGTAGCAAGTGGATCCTCTAGTAGAGGCTGTATCCTGGGAGTATTGTATGCAGGCAACTCTACCATATTGCAGGCACATACAGTATAAAATCATAATTCTAGTGAAAATTATAGATTGAAAATTTATAAGAGAAATTGTACATAGGTAATATTTTTGTATTGCATTCCCCTGACGTGAGTTCAATCCCTGGCATCCCATATGGTTCAAGGAGTTCCATCAGAAATAATCTCTGAGAAAAGATGCAAGAATAAATTTTGAGTATCTTTGAACATGATCTCAGAAAATAAATTTAAAACAATTCATAAGACCAAAACAAGTTCCAGATGAACGCCAATATCTATAGTGTGAGAACGGAACCCAAATCACAATGGGAGGGAGAGAAGAAGTGCTAGAAGGAAGCACAGGACATATTCGTTGTTGTAAGTGCATTGTTTGGAAGAGCAGGGAATAAAGAAACCAGTCCTGGGTATGGAAGTACAGCGAACATTTTGAAAAGAATTGTGGAAAAACAGACTGAAATGTGAAAGCAAGAATTTCTAAGTGATAGAGTAGAAAGAAAAATCTCTAACCGAAAAGGATGTATTTCCCTGAGGCAAGAGAAAATTTGGTTCTGTATGAAGAGAAGGAGACAGCTATGTTTGAAAATCGGAAACAGAAATAATGTGTGGCGCAGCATCAAAAGGAAGGAGAGAGAATTCCAGAGATGAGGACTTGCTTCTCTTTCCTATGTCAGGCTGCAGATGTTATTTCATCTCTCAGATGTTTCCAAATTATAACTAAAGGCTGATTAATCACAGAGGCCAAGAGAGAAGGGGGACATAAAACTCCAAGTCTGTCTTGTCTCATAAGATTGACTGAATCATGAAATGGCCCTAGTGGAGAGAGGAAGAGAATCTGAAAAGGCCTCAGAGGGCAGCATCTCCAAATTGCTATCAGGTTGACCAGAACTCTGCCCTCTCTTCAGCTTACATTTCCACAGCTGTACTAGTGCTAGACTTTCTAGCTTTTCAATATCCTCAGCATGTTTTTACTGGGAAGTTCTCAAACTGACCTAACACTGGCATGTGCTGGGGCACTCCTGAGCAGAGTCACATTTGATTATCACATGCTTTCTTTTATTTATTTGAATGCTGCTTGTATGTAGCTTTATAATAAAGCATAAGGTGAATGTCTTGGGGCAAAAGTTATTGAATACTGAGAAATCCTTGCTTATGAGCAGATTCAAGTGATGAGTTTGTCACCTGATGAAAAGATAAAGCTCAGTGAACTGAGCTTAGCGGGAGGAATTGAAAATATGATTTCTGGGTGGAAGTGCATACCTGTTATTTCCTAAGGCACCGGATGCATGTTTGGATACTTCAGACGATGAAATGTCATCAAAATTAAAGACCCTTGTGTCCACATTTTCTGGTGGAATATTAATAATAGGGCTATCTTTCTTTCCTTTTCTCTTTATATTATTGACTTTTTTCCTGCTTTAGAATTTAAACACTCTGAAATTCATGATTTATTTTCTAAGAAGGTGAAGATGCTTCCCTTTACTTATAAAGATAAACAAATTATCCAAATATATACTGTTCCACTATGGACTGACAGAGTGGGTTTTGCACCTATTCAGAAATTTATATATAATATGTTACTTTGGATCTTAGCACATATACTAAAGGCAGCTCCATTAATTCATAAATTTTCAAGTGGTTTTTGTGTCATTGTATCTCCACCAAGGAAAACATGTCCTATAATTGAAAAACCATAGCCAAATAAACTTTAAGGTGTTGACTACATATACTTAAACTAAGAAGAATCATGAAGTTTCTTTATGATTAACAAATATCTCCTTATGACCTTGCTATATCATTGGAGCAATATTTCAACCCATTATATGTAAAGGAAAATGAACTTTAATCAAACCACAAATGGTAAATTAAAATTAAATTTTCAGAGCATTCTAAGCAATATAAAAATCAGATTAAAATTAAAATTAATAATTTAGATAAAATTTAATGAATCTAGAGTACTTTTTACATACTTATACTTAAAAATATTAAACTGGAATCTAACATATGATTCTACTAAGGGAATCCAATTCCATGTGTGTTCAGGTTTGCAAGAAGTATCATCTACTAAAGACCGATTTAAAATGTATCTGGTAATAAGTACAAATAGTACAGCAAGTTATCGATGGATCAGGGATTTTCATTAATTAGAACTGCTATACAACTAATTCCAAATACTAGAGACAATTACTTTTATATTAGTTACATTTTAGCTGTATCATATTCAACAAATATTGGGCTAATCCATCTGTGCTTTCTCTTCCATGATAAGGGTCACAGAACATTTTCTTCTTGCATTCCAACTTTACTGAACTATCCTACATAGACTAGCTTTGAGGTGGACTTAGCATTAGGTTTGTGAGAATACAAAAATATACCCCATGTATTTTTGTCTCTATTTTAGTTTATATTTTATGTTTGCGTGTAGTACTAACTATGTAGTTTTCTATTTCTTTACTCACAGCAATAAATTACTTGAGTATTTGACTACATTTTAAAAACTAATAGATTATTTTGCTATTCAAAGTCCATGATTAAATATGTGATTTTCAAACTATTAACAAACACCATATGAAGTAACTTTGCTTTGCATAAAGCTCTAATATATAACAAGGGAGAAATAAGTAACAAACTATTTGAAGACATTTAATGTTAAGAGAGTCATACTAAAATTATAAAATAAAGCATGTTAAGTAGATGTGATCAGTTTTGATGTAAATATGGATACTCCCCTGGACAAGCAGGGCACAGATTTTCTCATTTTCCTGTGGGATTACAGCTAATTTCAGTAGGAAATGACTCCTATCTGGAAAGCGGAAGGATAAATAGGAGTCCCCATTCTCCTCCCTACAAATGGGTTAGTAAAGTGCAAAAGAGGAAATGCCTCTGTGAGATTACAGAAATATGAGGCTGGATACAGAAAGATCAAAGGGAGCTTAAATACTAATTGTGTTTGCATTTTTATTACATGTGCAAGTATTTAAAGTTTATCTCGGACGTACACTTCTCATTCTTTTCCACAGTTTCCTGTATTGTTATCTATCCGGATTATAATGGGTTAAAAGAGATGCTTAGATCTAACTTCTCTCTGCAGAATTCGTAAAATGAACATTCACCACAGTAAGAACTTCCTAACATGGACTGGGCACACATATGTTTACATACATGTAGGTATATAGACATGAATGAACACACGTACTTGACGGCTTGGTTTCTGACTGTGGCTTTTGACTACATAAACTTGTGTGAACCCCATTCTTTCTAAGGCAGTGAAGATGTTCTGGGGAAAATGAACAATGCTAAGCAGTCGGAACTAAATCCAGTTTTCATAAATAAGTTTATAAAAGCAAAGTTCTCACTTTGCTTTAGTTGGGAATATGGAAGTGGAGAGAATATTTAAATAAGGGATCTTCTTCTTCCAAGAGAATACATTAGAGAGAGGACTTGGAATCTGGTACATAAAAGGTATTTTGTGTTCTATGTTTCTAAAATAACTCGACATATATACAGCATCTTAGTGTAGAATGTTGTCCTAGGAATCTAGCGGCATTTTTAAAAGGGTTTCAAAGATAATGTGACCTCAATTCCATGGTCTTAAATTGAAAATGCCAATAATAAAGCTACATTACTAACTAAAATATTCTTCTGGCTAAATTTCTGGCCATAAAGGGGAATGAATCTGGTTCACTCCCAGAGGTGCTGGAGATTCCATGTGCAGTGCTCTGGTTAGAATGAATTTACTCACATATGAGGGAAAGTACCTTAACCATTGTCATCTCTGCCCAGGTTCCCAATTCAGCATTTCCATCCCCAAAATGCAGCTGCCATGTTTGTACCAGGCTCCTGGATGACATACTTCTAAATATATGGTCCTAGAGTTCATATTATCACAGATTCTATATATCTTCATTTGTTTGATGCTGCCATTACTAAAGGAATACCCCAATTTAACAGAATGAACATATAACACTAACTGCTTACTAAACTTCTGCCATTGGTGATACAATGTTTTGACAAATGAAGTTGCCACTATATATTTTTCTTTTCTTTTTCTCTTTATTTTTCCATTATTTTTAGTAACTTTGCTTTCACTTATCTGGAAAAAAATGTATTATGGTCAACTATGCCAATGGTAATACATTTTCTTTAAATAAATTAAATTTAAATAAATATTCTTTATAAAGCCCTTTATTATAACCCAACACTATTTATTTTACATGATATTTTCATCTTCTGCAATCTGGGGGTAGTAATGAAATAAGAGACTCTATTTGAAGGTTGTTTTGGAGATTGAAAGAGGGAATGGGTGTTCAACATACCCTTCAGAGATACCTGGAGCCATCTCGTGACAAGTATCCCACACTGGAACCAATAACTAGGACAGAGCTCCCAAAGAGCAGAGAAAGACGATATTCATAAGTTATATGCATAAGTTGCACTGAGGATGCAAAGAAATAAACTGGTGTTTCAAAACACCATACATATTTTCATGATTTTCTCATTAAAACATATGATTTAAATTACACAAGATCTGCAACAACAAGAAAATAAAAAGGAGTGAGACTTTTGGGCAGAAAGAGGAGCTGATTTCCAGCACATGTGGAAAGGCCTTCAGTGAGAAATATATGTATGTCAGGTATGTCAGGGGGACAGATGCTTCCAGCTCACTGATCAACTCCAGCTACATGTGAGATCTCCCAGAGAAAGCATGACTTTTGTGGGGGGGATCATGCTTATTAGCTCAAAATTTATGAAGTGCTAGTTCTCGATCTCTTTCTGTTGACAGCAATTCTAAAGATATAGAATTGATCCTTGAATTCAAATCGCAATTTGAATAGAAGACCATTCCCATCCCATAGTCTCTACTAATTTGCTATTTGATAAGATGAAGAAAGCTTCTAAATTATCCAGCAGTCATCATTTGCTCAGAGCTAATACCTACACCTTTTATTGCTTGATATATATATATATACACATATACAGGCATATATACATATATATATATAAATATTTATACACTCAAGTTCAGGTTATATATTTTAAGATACTTTTTACTTGCTTCTTTACTTGAGAGAACTAAGAGAGAGGAAAGAATTCTATTGAAAAGAAATCAACCCAATATGTATGCCATAGAAGGGCAATGAGGATCTATCTTTAGCACCTTTAAAATCATTCAAAATATTATTTAATTTTAGGTAGCATGTTTACAATTGTGTTAATATCTAAAGTGTTGAACATCCAGTTACTTCCTCCCACCACCAAAGACTGTCCCACACTCCTCCTATTGATTCATTTCATTTTTGCGTAACCAAGGCCAATGATTTTGTTTTCTTGATACTGTTTATTCCCTTGTTATGATTTTCATTAGCATAGTATATTTCCCAATTATGCTTTTCTATAGACCACAAAGGAGTGAGATATATATGCCACAAAACATGATACTTTCCATTTCTAAGTTGTAAGGAACTGCAAAATTGTATCTTTTGTTAAGATATTGATTATTGTGGGGGCCCGGGAGATAGCATGGAGGAAAGGCGTTTGCCTTTCATGCAAAAGGTCATCGGTTCGAATCCCGGTGCCCCATATGGTCCCCCGTGCCTGCCAGGAGCAATTTCTGAGCATGGAACCAGGAGTAACCCCTGAGCGCTGCTGGGTGTGACCCAAAAACCAAAAAAAAAAAAAAAAAGATATCGATTATTGTGGATATAAACCACACTTCAATTACACTCCAGCCTCATTTTCATGCCCTATCTATTAAACTACACACTGAAATGCACTTCTATCACTTTTAATTAATATTTTTGTGTTTTGGGCATATATGCCAACAAGTAGAATTGCTGAGACACACAGAATAAATGTGAATTCATCATATTCAAAAGGTAATTTGGCAAAAGTAACTGGAAAATTTAACTCATACATTGATAGAAAAGATTCCCCACTGAAAGTGAGAACATATCTGCACACTATACATCAGATAAAAGACATACATATTCCAAAATATACAAAGCACTATCTGAGCTCAACAATAAAATAACATTAATCCAATCTAAGAATTGTGGAAGATATGAACAAACACATCTGCATAGAGGACATGCAGATGCCAATAGGTAGATGAAATTGTATTATCATTACTTATTTACAGGGAAATAAAAATAAAACTGGCAATATGATATATTCTAGAGCAAATGACATCTATCAAAAAGACTAAAGACCTAGTGCTATGAAATAATAGTGGTAACATGGTTCAGCTTTCATGTAAAACAATACGGTACTGCTCAAAGTAAGAGTAGTGCTTAAAGAGGTTTGAATTAAACAGCTAGAGAAGATTGGTTTCTTTGCTAATACATATTTATTAAAAAATCTTTCTGGCAATCTGATACTTGTAAAGTCTTTTTTTAACAGAATCCAGCTGTGAGGCTTTCAGAGTAAATAGAATTGTTGATAACTTGTTTTAAATATTTGAGCAAAAACTACCAAACTAAGCTTGAGTACAAAAGGCCTTTTTCTAAAACATAGTTTCTTCTATAAAGTTAGTTTGTCTGGAATTATAAGCAATTTTCCAGGAAAAAAAACCTATACACAAATTTTTCCCTGTATGAGGTTGGGCTATATTTATCTTACCACTGGCCCTTCTGCAGAACTTGCCATCTGTCATTCTCCAGCCCTCTGCAAGCTGGGGAAAGGCTTTGACACACTCAATACAAAGAAGAACAGACGTTTAGAAAATAGATGTCACCTTTTGTTCTGTTTTTTAAAAATATTTATTTTCATACCATTTTGTCTATGCTTGTTTGAACTTTGTTAAGCAAGGTGGAGACTTTACTCATGCTTAATATATGATAGAGATGGAAAATCCACTGAATTGTTTAGTCTTCTTTTTATAGATTCTTGACAATTTCTCAATTGAAAATGTACCTATAACCTATCTCAGCTCTAAAATAGTATGCATATGACCACTAGAAAAATATACAAATACTGCTACTAAGATTAATAAATTCCTCTAGGAAGTTATTTATTATATTTTCTGAACTTCCTTTAATGTACCTGGTTTCCATGCCAACTAAGGGTGCAAATATTTGCAGGTTAATCTACATAGTTTACATTAAAACATTAAAGCACAAATAAGATACATTGTTTTGCTCTATGATAAATGTTTCTTTCCTAAATATTTATACAGGACATTAGATTAAAAATCACTGAATTTCAACAATAAAAAATGTAATGAGTGATCCATTTGGTGTGAATTGCAAATTGGTTATATTGTTTTAATTTAGACCTCTTTATAATATTGTTTTTAGGCCATGTCTAGCAGTTCTTAGGTCTTATTCCTGATTCTGAGCTCAGGAAACTTTACTAGAGCTGGTTTGGAATTCAATGGAGTGCCTGGCTTTGGTTAGGGTTTATTACAGAAATTACTCTTGGCAAGAGTTAAGGGACCAAATTTGGTCCAGGAATCAAGCAGGTAAGCTCTGAACAAGGCCAGCACCTCACAAGCTGTATTTTTTCTCTGTCCACAACCTATACAATTTAAATTCACTTGTCATCTTTTACCTAGACTTCTTGTCGACTTTTTGATCATCTGCTTTTTCAAGCTAGTCATCTTTAAGCCAAAATCAAGTCTCTGATAGTGCAAATAAGTTACTTTATAATCCTGGGTGGGAGTTTACTAAAATATGTATTTCTAGACCCATTTCTACAAAGACTCATTTAGCTGTTCAGACACTGAGAAGGATTTTTTTCTGCAGGAGTGTGTGTGTGTGCCAGTGCTTCTAAACACAAGTTTAAGACAGAGAGTGGGAAAAGTGGAACTGTAGTTGATCTGACTCTTAAAAGCCACTCCCACTGAGGCATAAGTCTGGGCATCTGTCCCCTGACAGTGATGTGAGCATTGGCTGCCTCAGAAACAAGCAATGCTTAAGAAAAAGCTAAAATCCAAACAGGGTTCTTATCTTCCCCATTCATGTGTCTCTGTTAGGAACTTCCACAGTTTCCTTTGGTGGATAGAACACTAATACACAGAATGTCACGTACTTGGGCTTGTGGATATTTTATTACCTTTATTATGAAGATCTGCATAGGTAAATATGGATTACTAAATTGTATGACATGGAAGTGTGGAGTCTTCTCTGCCTCTTCAATTCTAATACAAAGAAAGAAAGCCGGCCCTGTCCACAGAAGGTTTAAAAGAAGGACAGGGAGTCCAGCCATGTTTTCAAAAGCAAGGCCCTTCTGTCTTTTTACTCAACGGTTTATCATGCTCTGGAGAAAGGTGATTTTGCTCAAACATAGACAAATAGGGAAATGGGTAAGCTGTTTAAATTCCTGTTCAAGCCAAGCTTCACACACACAGGAGTTATTTCCTCCTGGCTGAACTGGCAGAATTCTGGAGGATGAAATAAGTTGGCAGCCACAAGTGAGACTTCTTGAAGATGTCAGAGACACTTGGGTTAACAGTGACAGCAACTCTCAGCACAGAGATAGAAAATGATATAAAGAGTTGTCTGGGGTTAAAAATAAACAGGTCTTGGGCATGCTTGGGCATTGGGAAAATTTTATAATTTATCATTATTTTTTACTTCTACCTAAATGACTTTCTTGATCAAGCAGCAAGACAATAATATCTAACAGTGATATCAATGCATAAGCTGTACCACTTATGTTTTCTAAAGTAGATCTTGGGATGAGTTTGTCTTTCGCCAGCTATTCCTTCTAACAAATGTGTGACTTCAGATATGTTGCTTTGTCTTTTTCAATTTGTTATCTCAGCACAAGTGAGCACTAATACAACATCTGTCCTTTAATGACTGGGAGAATTCCATGAGGTAATTTAAAAGATGTAAATAACCTATTGTCTAGAAAATGCTTAGTTACTGTATTATTAGTATTGCTTAAATGTTATTAAGTGTATTAGTTTATTGAGAAAGATAGTGTTTTTAATAGTACAGTTACAGGGTTTTACAATTTATTAACTAAAACACCCAAAGTAAAATAGTCTTTAGCTATACTGAACTCATATTGATTATGGTAGTTGCAGAGAAATTACAACCATTTCTTATTTTTGCCAACACATTCCCTTATTTATGCTAAGAATAAAAAATATACTTCATTATCTTGTTTTCCTATTGCATCACACCCAGCAGTGTTCAGGGCTTCCTCTGGGCTCTGTACTTTGGGGATGTTAATTTTAAGGAGGGGTCATATGAGATGCTGGAGATTATATATATGTTGTCCATGTGCAAGGTCAGTGCCAGCTATAGGATCTCTCTGGCCCATTCTTTTTTTTTTTTTGGGTGGGGGGACACCTGGTATTGTTCAGGGTTAATTCCTAGCTGTGCAGTCAGAAATTGCTCCTCGAAGGCTCAGAGGACTGTATGGGATACCAGGGATCAAACCCAGGGCTGTCCTGGATTGCTGTGTGCAAGGCAAATGCCATACCACTGGACTATCGCTCTGGCCCTCTGGCCTCTTTTCATTCCTCTTTTATAATAATTAACCACAAGAGATGGATACTGTGACTCCTTGCACTCTTTGTCTAGATGTTAACACAGGAGTAAAATAAAGGATGAAAACATCTTTGGATCCCTTTCTGAGTTTTGCAGAAATCAGTGGTTTAAATATGCTGGTTCTCAATTCACTATACTAATTCAGTGGGTGGATAAATGGCATTCTGTGTTGCATGAGAAGTTCCAAATTCAGAAAATCATTTATTTGTATATGAGAGCATATTGGTCTTCTGAAATGAAAGAGTTGATAGCCTTCAATGTTCACTCATTAAGTCAGAGCACAAACTTTAAAATAAAATTCTTTTTTTCCTCCACCCCTTCCAAAATAAAACTCTTGTTTTAGAAGAGAAAGATAATTACTAAAACCTTAAAGCTCTCCTAACCACACTAGAATGCTTAATGCATAATATTCGACTTCCTTTCTTAGGAAATAAGATAACTGGTTTTAAGTCTCCTAAAAATTCCTCCCACAATTGCTTTCTAAATTCAACTAATCCCTACAACTCCTCAGCTATTTCTATTATTTGTAGAAGCATGAGAGGAGACTGTGCACTTACACATGCCAATATATAATTTTCCCAATCCTGTGCCTTGTCCATTATTTTCTAATAGCTCAGAGAGTCTATATTCAAGATATATAAAATCTGTCAACATAAAAATCATCTTTTTTTCCTCTGTCTACATTTTATCCCAATCTAACTTCCCTCTCCATTCTTATTTTAAAATGTATTTAGCACTTAAGGCATTACTCTGACTTTTATTCTTCTAGGGGCCCAGAGCCAAGTATTCAACTATTCAAAATATTAAACTCATTTAACTCATATTTACTTCACATTTAAAAATAAATCTATTGAATATAATATTTATATTTCCTTGATTAAAATAGACTACTGAAGCTATCTCTCTATAATATTAATATAAACTTTGATGTATTCTAGTTTTTATTCTGTGGTATTGAGAAATTTCTTTTTGATTTCTGAAATAAAAAGTAAGTTTCCTATAATAAAATTATCTATCTATCTATCTATCTATCTATCTATCTATCTATCTATCTATCTAAAATTTTTTGTTTGTGGGCCACACCCGGTGACACTCAGTGGTTATTTCTGGCTATGTGCTCAGAAATCACACCTGGCTTGGGGACCATATGGGACACTGGGGGATTAAACAGCGGTCCTAGGCTAGCATGTGTAGGACAGATGCCTTACCGCTTGCATCACTTCTCTGGCCCCTAAAAATATATTTCTATAGTAAACTATTATTTCAAACCTATTATTTATGAATTTTATAGAAAAAAGCTCATTAGGGTCAAACACATATCATATCAAATTATTATTTAGAAATACATTGTAATATTTTTTCTGAGTTTATTTTATAATTCCAAGCAAAAATTATTTTGTTTTGGTAAAGTTTTATATTGAAACCACATTTCCTCAGTAACTGTTGATTAATCTTTACCAATAGTGTTGTGGTATTTGTGTTCTCAAATAAATATGTGTGATCTGGTCTGAGAAATGAAGTTATATTTGCCAATGGACACTGGAAATAACAGAGACTTGGTGAATAAAGTAGTCATGCTATGCACTTATTTCTGCTTTATTAAAAGTTTTGTGATGTTGGGTAAAATATTTGTTTCTATGAATTTAATTGATGATCAACATTCATTGAGTGAAATAATATATCCAACATTTACTGTGTGTCAGGCAACATAGAAGGCAGGAGGAACCTACTATGTGTATTTTTTTCAAAAATGAATGGTATAGATTTTATTAATAAATTTCTTATAAGTATAAGTTTTGTCAGATAATAAAATTTATCTTTAAATATTTTTAAAAAGACCAGATAACAAGGGATCCCTGAGTTTAAAGCCTTTTCTGTGTTCATGCCAAGAGCACTTCCAAGAGTGATCCTTAAACACAGAGTCAGAAATAAGTTCTTCCCTCCTGAGTACAGAACCACATGTGGCACAGAAAACAAACAAACAAAAAAACTATCTTCAAATTAAAAATATTTACAGAATAATATCTGTGGGTTGAGTTCTTAATAATAAACCTGGCTACAACACTGCACAAGAGGTGTAAGTACTATATCTTCAGGTCCCAAGAAACTCTTCAGATTCAACAAAATACTGACACTGAAAAATTTCTCAAAAAGAAAATCTTCTCCAAGCCCCGTGTTCCAAATGCAATATTGTATTTACTGAAAATCCCAGACCTTTGAAAATTCTACAGTAGAGTGTTCATTGCTTTGACCAGAGGCCATTCTTTCCTGATAAAGTTTTGATCCTCTCCTCCTATGCTGCTGTTAAGAAATTCATTGCTATTCTTGAAATTCATTGCTATTCTTGATAAATAGTATAGTGAGTAAAGCATTTGACTTGCATGAGACCGATCAGGATCTGGTCCTCTATATCACATATGGTCTTCAAAGCCCTACCAAGACTAATTCTTGAAGAAAGTCAGGAGTAAGCACTGAACAACAGTGGGTGTGGCCCCAAACAACAA
>PVKC010003105.1:22500-33640 GCA_004027635.1 Crocidura indochinensis | reverse complement strand
AGGTGCATATTAACATTGAATCAGGGAAATATCCATCACCAAACTTGTTATCCCCCCATCCCCTTCCTGCAATTATATCCCCCATCACCCACCGAGCTGCTAGAGTAGGTGGTCCCTCTTTTTCTAGCTTACTATTAGTGATCATATATCTATTTGGTCCTGGTACCCTCCCTTGTTTCCCCCTCTATTTGAGAGGTGGAGCTTGATAATTCGAGTTATGTGCTTTTGTTTGAAGGAAAGAAAAGCAATAGAATGGAGTAAAAAATAAGAAAAAAAATTAATAAAATAAATTAAATAAGCTGAAAATGGCAGAGTCCTTCTAGAGGCTTTCAACCTCAGTTTGAGCAAGGGCATGAAAAAGTTAATTGAAACATTACATCAATACAGAAAGAAATATCAAATTAAATATCCAGTGAACACTACAGCAATAAAGACAAGTGCCACTCAATAGTCTCGGTTCTGAAATCAAACCATAACGGAGTACAAAAAGAGAAAGATAAAATAAAATATAAATAAAATAAAATTGGAGACATCAACTTCACTATCTACACCAAAATAAAGATGTCAATAAAATCGATCAATCAATAAATTTATATGTGAAAAATGACTATTTTGTGCTTTATTTTTTCTCCCTGAATAGGCACAGTAATTATTGGGGATATTATAGAGGGAATTCCTTTGGCCTAGAAGATACAGGGTTTCTCCACCCCTGAAGTATACTATCATGGGGTTAACTATGGACTCCTTGCATGATCATTTACTCTTCCCTCGGTGCTTTTTTGATATATAGAAGACTTCTGCTTTGTCATGGATGGTAAAATCGGACCTCTGTATCTAGAGATCTTGCTGTCTGTACAGCTCAAGGAATGGAGCTTATATGAATTATTTCTTTGTGGTTCTAGCAGTTCTGCTTCTTCGGTGTTGCTTTAATCCATCTTCTGTAGTTGGTGGTCTTGGTCATTGCATTGCTCCTGTGATGGAGCCTGGGAGAGTCTTTTGTTATGCTTCCAGAAAACCCATTCAGTTGTGTTTGTCTCAGTAGACCTCTGGAATTGGAGATCTTGTTTGTTGAACAGATCATAGACCAAAAACTAGGCTAGTGCTTTTTGTTGTTGTTGTTGTTGTTGTTGTTGTTGTCGTTGGTCCCGGGATGCATACAGTCCAGTCCTGGTTGTAACAACCAGTCAACTGTATGTAGTGATCTTGGCTTTTGCACAGATCAAAGAGTGACATCTCTTCTGATTTGTCTTATCGTTGGATTGTGTGGAAGGACAACTTGCTCTTGGATCAAGTTGCTCTCATTTCTTTGTTGTCAGGTTATCAATTTAGAACTGGTGCATGTTGGTGTCAGAGCAGCATTATGGATGCCCTGGAGGGGATTTGGTTCCTGTGGAGAACTCTGTCATTTCTATGTCTGGGATCCAGGAATCAGGGTCGGACGGTTGGCGCTTAATTCCCTGGAGTCTAAGTTGGTTCCACATTACTACGTTCAGGGTTGGAGATGCCCCTGTGTTGTTAAAAATGTATATGTTCTTATCCCTAGTAGATAAGATCTTGTTTTTACATGTAAAATTTCCCCCTTTTTTTAATATGCCTTTGCAGAAAGAATTGGTGGTACATTATATTGCTGGTGGATTTGGGGGTGGAGAGAAAAGAAAACAGATACAGGACAAAAACTAAAAATATATATGCTCTCACATATCTAAAAAACAAAACAATTTTTTTCTTAATAAAAAGATTAAATAAAAAACGTAATTAAATAAAGAAAACAATATGACGATTCCTCCAAAAACTGGAAATTGAGCTCCCATTTGACCCAGCTATTCCACTCCTAGGGATATACCCTAGGAATACAAGAATACAATACAAAGACCCCTTCCTTACATCTATGGTATATTTATTTCAGCACTATAGCCAGGCTTTGGAAACAACCAAGATGGCCTTCAACAGACAAATGGCTAAAGAAACTGTGGCTCATATTCACAATGGAATATTATGCAGCCATCAGGAGAGATAAAGTCATGAAATTTTCCTATACAGGGATGTATATGGAGTCTATCATGCTGAGTGAAATAAGTCAGAGGGAGGGAGGGAGGGAGAGAGAGAGAGAGAGAGAGAGAGAGAGAGAGAGAGAGAGAGAGGAGAGAGAGAATAGTCTCACTCATCTATGGGTTTTAAGAAAAATAAAAGTCATTTTTGCAACAATCCTTAGAGTCAATGAGAGGAGGGCTGGAACTTCCAGCTCACTTCATGAAGCTCACTACAAAGAGTGGTGAGTGCAGTTATAGAAATTATAACTACACTGAGAACTACCATAGTCATGTGAATGAATGAGGGAACTGGAAAGCTTGTCTAGAGTACAGGGACGGTGGGGTAGGATGGAGGGAGATTTGGGATATTGGTAGTGGGAATGTTGCACTGGTGAAGGGGGTTTTCTTTACATGACTGAAACCTAATCACAATCATATTTGTAACCAAGATGTTTAAATAAAGAAAAAAAGTTATTGAAAAAAAAAGAAGAAATACAGTGGGGCCAGGAGAGATAGGATGGAGGCAGGACATCTGTCCTTCCTGCAAAAGGAGGGTGGCTCAAATCCCAGCATTCCATATGGTCCCTTGTGCCCACCAGGGTGATCTCCAAGAATAGAGCCAGGAGCACCCTCTGATTTCCACCAGGTGCCCCAAAGAAACAAAAACAAATCAAATCAAAAAACAAAAACAAAAACCAAACAAACAAACAAAAAACACAAAACAAACAAGAAAAAAATTAAAAGGGAGAAAGTGATACAGGAGATTATATTTGGGGAAAAAAGAGATAAGAGATAGTGTTATATAGGTGTATACTTATGATGAAAGTATAGGCTTCCCCATTGCCTTTTGAAATTTCCTTGTGGGGTGTGGGCTCTAGGCAGGGAGGTCTTGGGTAGAGTTCTTGCAGTGGGAATCCTTTTGGAGCTAGGTCCGGTATCAAGCCACAGTCCACATTAGGGAGAGGTGATTAGGAGGGCCACACTGCATGAGTCAGACGGGGTGTTGGTTGTATTTTCTTTCCGGGAACGATGTTTAAGTTTGAGTGGGAGTCTCTTTACTGGGGTACTGGATCATTGTGATAGGAGGCCGGTCTTGATGCCCAACAGGCACTTTTTACATTTGATTTTTGTCCTTTGGATTTTGTACTTATCCTATATTGTTGGCCCTGTAGTTTATATGTATATATATGCATATGCATCAAGACTATGATCTTTATACCAGTTACCACCCATTCCTCTCATTCTATCATCCCCTTGGTCTTTCCTTGTGATAATAATTTTGAATATGTTTTAATGCCTCTTTATGTAACATTATTTTGTTCTGTTGATGAAAGTTCTGAATGTAATATCTGTTTGTTCTATTTTCTACTGTCTCAGATTCATGTTACATGAAATGCATTCTCATAGAACTTATAAAGCAGCTTATGATTTTTCTTTTGATAGGATAAGAAGTGGGTTCTCAATCATGAGGATGTCACATTGGGAGAATTAATTGGCAAGGTAAGTAATAAGTAAACTAAAAAATTGTTGTGTTGATAAAAAAGATATTTTATCCTTTTCTTATATTCTGGTGTGCAAAAAGGAGCACATTTCTGTTTTGTTTTGGTTTGGAGTTTTTGGGTCACATCTGACAGCACTCAGAGTTTATTCCTGACTCTGAACTCAGAAATTGCTCTTGACTCGGGGAACCATATGAAATGCTGGGGATCAAATCTGGTTCGTTCTGGGTCAGCCACATGCAAGGCATATGCTATTTCTCCAGCCTTGGAGCACATTTCTTTTAACAACTAAAAGCACAATTCCACATATGTATATGTAAATTATGTGATGGCCTCTAAAATAAATGTATGCCTACTATTGATAGGCTTAAAATGATTCTTGATTTGAAAAAAGAAGTATATTTATAAATATGAATGTGCATATATACATATGGCTTTTAGTTTTGTGGCTTTTAGATCTTTCCTGTGTATATATACAGGAAAAGTTTTATTATAGTCCAGAAAGGTAAAACTAATGAGCTGAGATTTGTGGGAAAAAAAAAAAAAGCTAGTGTATATTTACTTCTGTTTATACATGGGAACTCAAATAATTCTATTTGAGATTTCAGAATTGTATATAGGATTATTGTTTCTAACAACAATATTTCTATAAGAGTATTTTATGCACATTTCAATATTTTTGTTTTGTAAATTTAACTTTCTTGATGGTCATAATGGTTAGAGAGGGCAGATATATAAGATCAAATACTTTTCTTGTACCTGAGAGATATCTCAAAGGACTAGAGTGGTTGTCTCACATTCAGAGACCTTGAGTTTGGTTCCTTGCACTGCATGGTTCCCTGGACACTAATATGCCTAGCCCTCTTATACTCTGAGCATTTCTATTTGTGGCTCTGGTGACTCCCAGAAATGCTGGGTCCAGTCACACAGCATTACTCTGAGCATTTTTGCTTGTGGCCCTTGTGACTCACAGAAATACTGGGCCATTCACACAGCATTATAGGTCCTGGAAATTGAATGTTTAACCCACACAGCCAAGTTGTTTTTCACTGGGAGTGTCCTCCAAATCTCTGCTAAAAAGTAGGTATTTACCTTTACATTTATTTGGAATTTTCTTTCAACTCATAGGTATATTAAGGTGTGTTAACAGTAATTAGTTAACACTAATGGAAAGCCTTTAATAGTCACATGAAACTTTTACAAAAATTTATCAGTTTTTGTTTACAGTGGATTCCTGGTAAATAAGGAGCTTCATCATCATTGATTTTGGGATGTTTACATATAAATATGTACATTTATATATAATATTTGCATATTTTAGGGGATGTATATAATCATATACAGTTCAAATATTTAGGGTAAACCATCACATATTTTCAGTGATCAGTTAAACCTCTGGCTTAGCATTTTAATAGTTTTAGCGATTATTTATTATTTTTAATTAGATAAAAATTGTCAAATTAACTTTTTTATTCCAATACATGTTAGAGAAAGTAAATGCCTCTTGAAATATAATTTATTATTTTAAAACATGTCTTACAGTTGAAAGCATTAAGTTGCATTAGGAAGATGTTTCTATTGTTAATATTTATTTAGTAAGTGAATTGGGTAAAAAGTCTCAATTAACTGCAGTAGCTAATAAAGATTATGCTCATCTCCCGCAACCAACTCTTCCCTTTGTTCTTTTTACAATGACTAGGTTTGCATACTCATGGTTTCTAATGCTTTTGCAAATTTCAGGTGGTATTTGCCTGCAGTTGAACTCTTTTTTGGTTATTACACACACTAATTTTAGTGAGCTGGAGTTCTCATATTTTTTTAGTATGAGGTGTACCACAAAGAGATGTTAGCTATTAAAGTATAGGACTGAACTATTTCCATATGCCACTGTATTTCTTTGTCTTGCTTCCTGGCATTACTTGAGCCTCTGAAAATAACATAGTCCAGCCATAGGAGACCTCAGAGCCCATCATCTTGGCCTGGGTTGGGTATCCTAACACTATAGGGTCCAAACAGAAACACATTTGGCCGTGCAACACTAGCCCAGAGCAGTTGGTGGAGAATTCCTAACAATTCTTTCCTTACCACTTCAGAGGTCCAATTAAAACAAAATTTCTTTGGGAACAAAGAAATAAGTCTTTTGCTTTACATGTAACTAATCCTGTTTTGATTCCTGGCACTGTGTATGGGCCCTCAGCACTGACTAGACTAATCTCAGAATACAGATACAAGAGTAATCCCTAAGCACCCAAGGTGTGGAAAAAAATACTCTAAAGAGACAGATTATAATATGTTAGAGTGTTAAGTATTATGAAAAATAAAGGGAATTTGGAAGCAAATTCATCAGTATTTTAATTTTTAATAGCTTTTAATAGGTGAATATTTTCAAATACTGTTTTTCAAAGATATTTAAAGGAGGAATTTACCAGATAGATATGAGACAGGGATTAACCTAAATGCAAATTTTATTTGAAGAACAAAGTAGTTAATTTGATAATATGTTAATAAGCAATCAGGACTATAATAGGAAAAAATGAGTAAGATGATGAGGGTAAAACTTAAGGAGAGACTTGTAGGCCATTTGGATTACTTTGTTTATTTGATTATATAAAAGAAACAGCTGATGAAAAAATACACCAAGATCAAACAGTTATATGATCATTGAGTAGAAATAAAAAATGATCAGACTTAAACACTAAGCCCAAAGCCAAATACAACAGAATTGATATCCAATCTACAACACAGAAGGGACTACTTATGCTAGCAGTCTTGGGGGAAAAGGAGGGGCAATATGGGATGCATGCTGGGAACAGGGGTGGAGGGAGGACAACATTGGTGGTGGGAATGCCCCTGATTCAATGTCACTATGTACCTAAAATGCTACTGTGAATGATTTGTAATCCACTTTGATCAAAATAAAAATCATTAATAAAAAATAAATTAAATAAATAAATTTTAAAAAGTAATTAAAGTAAAAGAAGTGATGGGGAGGCTACTTTTACATATTGGAATAAACACATTATTATAAAGGTATTAAGCATACAAAGGAAATATAGCTATTCCCATTTAAATCTTTTGAGATTCTTGTTGGGGGGAAATCCCGGGCACATTTTCATCACACACCTTGGTCTTTTTGAGTTTGAGAAATGATTTGCAGCAGTAAGGGATCAGGTAGTGTCTTTGAGCTGAGGGTCATTTTGGAGTTGAGTCCAGTAGCATGCAACAGTCCACATTTGGGGCAGGGGAGGCTGAGAAGAAGAGCTACATAGCATGAATCAGCTGAAGTGTTGGTTGTAGTTTCTTGCTGGGGTGCAAAAGAGGTGGGACTGAGTGTCCTTTCCTTTGGTATCTGGGTGGTAGCTTTTTGGTGCAGAAGGTTGGTCTCAGTACTTAAAGGGTTAAAAACTGATGGTAAAGAGGGTTAAATAGAGATGGTTATCTGATCAGTGTCAGAGGATGAAAGGATAGAAGGATTTCTGAAGGCGTGGAGGAATAATTTATAATAAGGGCTATATACTCTATAGATTGTTTACAATTTATGTTTGGCAGTCAGGAGTCTACTGTCTACAAAGTCATGCCAACATATAGATAGATATTAGAGATCTTTTCTTAAGTTGTTGAAGGCCTGACCCTCATAGGATGGATCTGAGCTCTTAAGAAATAATTGAATTAAGAAACGATAAATAATTAGCTAAGATATAGATTAGGAGAGAAAGAAAGGGAAACAAAAAATAAGAGAGAAGAGAAAAATAAATATGGTAAAAAAAATATAAGTTAATGGGGCTGTAGAGATAGCGCAGTGATAAGGCATTTTTGTTTTGCATGCAGAAGGACAGTGGTTGGAATCCCGGCATCCCATGTGGTCCCCTGAGCCTGCTTGGGACAATTTCTGAGCATTGAGCCAGAAGTAACCCCTGAGCGCTGCCGGGTGTGACCCAAGGAAAACCAAAATAAATAAATAAATAAATGAATGAATGAATGAATGAATGAATGAATGAATAAAAGAAAATTGGACCTGTGCATAAGATTTGCAAGGTTTTCCAAATTTCTAGGCTCTTCATCCCTGATTGGGTGGGCTTTGCTACATGAAGGTTTCAGAGTTAGATAGTGGAGTGGCTGGAACATTTTAGGATACGCATGGTTATCTCATCTAGAGTACTAAGCAATGTGAGGACTATAAAAGGTGGCTACTCTCTGTAGTATCTTATGTATCAGGGTTCTTTTCCTAAAGAGAAATTGTCAGTGTGGGCTTTATTTAACATAGTTTGAATTGATGGAGAAGAGGAAGAAAGGAGAGAAGGAAAAAGAAAGTAGAAAAAAGATAGAGAAAAACAGTAAATGGTAATTTTCAACAACATATTTGATGAGTGGACCTATAACATAAGTCTATGGTGCGCCTTTGACTGCTTCAGTGGTCTGAATGGTCATATGCTTTAGGTCCTAATAGTAAACTTAAGCAAATGGAAATCGGTAATTTGGAGTATTTTATTGAGCCATTGTCATTCTGAGCACTGAATAAGGTATCTAGTATGATTGAGAATTGAGGTTTAAATTTAGGGTGTTTATTCTTTGTTTCCAAGGACCACTGTGGACAAAGAAGCTGAAGATTATTTTATACCTGGTAAAATTAAGGCATTAAAACATTTGTTAGCAGTGAGAGTCCCTGGCTTCCAATCATATTCTGCACCTAGTTCTATGGGTAAATACATTAGGACACTATTTTTTTTTATTGTAACTGAAGTTCATTACACAGAATTATTTACGATACATAGTGACAATGAATGAAGGACATTCCCACCACCAATGTTGTCTTCCCTCCACTCCTGTTCCCAGCATGTC
Organism: Crocidura indochinensis; assembly: GCA_004027635.1. Taxonomy (NCBI): domain Eukaryota; kingdom Metazoa; phylum Chordata; class Mammalia; order Eulipotyphla; family Soricidae; genus Crocidura; species Crocidura indochinensis. The sequence goes on along the minus strand of PVKC010003105.1, from coordinate 25,272 downwards.
TCCCTCCTTTAACCCCCAGAATCCTAGTGCATCTGGTCTCCGCCTTACAGCTTGTTATAGGTTGGGTATCTACTCTGTTTGGTGTTCCAGTCTGGTCATTTTTTATTTACAATACATGTTCATATGACTGTTCCTGGTGTCATTCTTCCCCCCCCTCAATTTATGAGACTGAATGATTCAAGTTATGCTGTTCTGTTGGAGATAAAAAGGTTAAGGAAAAGAGGAGAAAAAATTTGGTATCAACTACTAAAAAAAATCACCGAATAATATCCACAAAAGTGGAAAAGAAAGAAAAAAGAAAAGGAAAATAATATCAACAAACAAAAAAATTAAAAAACAAAACCAGAAAAAGTGCTGCAGTGGTAGGGTTTGTGTTACCCCACTTTTTTTTTTTTTTATATAAGCACAGTAAGTATTGGGGAAGGAAGGAAATTCCCGTGGCCTAGGAGATTCAGGGTTTCTCCACTTTTGAAGCATACTTCATGGGAACAACCACTGACTCCATACCGTCTTATTGTCATATCCCAGGGTTTTTTTTTTTTTTTTTAAATAGGCCTTTGTAGGTAGAGGTTGATTACAAACCTGTTCACTTCTAGCCGCTGTTTCTATTTTTTGCTGGTTTCTTTATAGCATAATGGGTAGTCCAGGTTTTGTGTTTTCCCTCTTCCACTTGATTTCAACACTACTCCATGCTATAATCTGACATCTACAGAGTTTGGAGATTCTACCCTTTAGACCATTGTATTTGTACATGGAGTATTACATGTATATGTGGTTTATATTCTAAAAACCTCAGATAAATGCTATCATTCTGCATTTATCCTTCTTGTGGCTTACTTCATTTAACATAATATTTTGTGATTCCATCCATGTTGCTGAAAAATCCGTGATAGTATCTTTTCTAACTGCTATGTAGTATTCCATTGTGTATTAGTACCACATCTTTATGATCCACTCATCTGTTGTTGGACATCTAAGTTGGTTCCAAATCTTGGCTATTGTGCTGGTATAAATAGTAGAGTGCATACATACTTTGTGATGAATGTCCTCCTGTCTTGGGGATAGATACCCAGGAGTGTGATTGTTTCACTTGTCTTGGTTCTGCTTGGTACGAAAACCTACAAGAAAGTCTTGCCTCAGATTAAAGCTCAGATCAAAACCAGGGCACAGAGATTGCGTAGTCTGACATTCTTACCCTCAAATGCACCAGCAATATAATATGGCACCATTCCTTTTTGCAAAGGCATACTAAAAAGAGGGAAATTTTAAATTTTATATATATTCACATATATATATATACAAGCTCTTATCTACTAGTGATAAGAACTCATAGATCTTATAAAATAGGAGCATCTCCACCTTAAAGAATTGGTCATGTGGACCAATTTAGACTCCATGTGATCAGAAAGCGACCATCCATTCCCGAACCCTAGATTCCAGACATAGAACTTACATAGTTCCCTACAACAGCACCAGGAACCATACTCAACCTGGGAAACTCTTAATACTGCTCTGGCACCAACTTGCCCTAGTTTTGATATGACATCCTGACAATGAGAAAATGGCAACAACTTGATCTAAGAGCAGGTTGTCTTATCCATTACCTAACTTTAAGATGAAATTAGAAGACATGTTGTCCTTTGATCTGTGCTAAAACCAAGATCATTAACTATAGAAAACTGACTTTGCAACCATGACTAGGCAGAACTTATCCTAGGACCAATAAGAAAGACCCTAGCCTAGCCTTCAGCCTAGGATTTGTAGAATAACCAAGATCTCTAACTCCAGAGGTCTGACTTTGACAACTGTTGACTGAGCAGAACATCTGGAACCATAATCAAATACTCTATTCTAGGCTTTGTCCTAGGATTTGTGCAAAACCAAGATCACTAATTACAGAAAACTGATTACAACAGTGATGGAACAGAACTTCTAGAACCGTGAAGAAAGATTTTATCATACTCTACTGAGCAAAAAGTTTCCTGGTACCATAAAAAGACCTTGGGATGTGAAAATGAGCATGTACTGAGCAAAGCGTTTCCTAGTACCAAAAAAAGACCTTGGGGTGTGGAATGAGCATGTACAAAGCCAGTAGTGTTTCCTTAACAGAATGCTTCAAAGGCTAAGAAACCCTGTATCTCTTAGGCCAAGGGAATTCCCTTTCTAATTTCTGGAATACTTACTGTTCCTATGGAAAAAAAAAAAAAAAAAGCTCAAAACCTTGCCATACCAGCCCTGCTTCCTTTTTATTTTTTTCTTTTGTTCTCATGGTTATTATTTGGTTGTTGTTTTTTTTTTTTGTTGTCGTTGCTTTTTTCTTTGTTTTTGGTTTGGTTTTCTTTTGGTATTTGTTTTGTTTTTGTTTTCTTTTTTCCCTTCATTTTTTCGAATTGATATGTATAACTTCTAGACGGACTCTTCTCAGTGTTCTTTTCTTTTCTTTTCTTTTATCAAACAGAACCACATTACTTGAATCATCTTGTCCTGCCTCATAAATTGAGGGGGGAGGGAAACGGAAAATACCAGGGTCAAACAATTGTATGAATATTGAGTAGAAATAAAAAATTATCAGACTTAAACACCAGACACAAAGTCAACCACTACAGAATCAATACCCAACATACAGCAAGCTTCATCTAGGATCTGAAAAAAAAAAAAAAAAAAAAAAAAAAAAAAAAAAAAAAAAAAAAAAAAAAAAAAAAAAAAAAAAAAAAAAAAAAAAAAAAAAAAAAAAAAAAAAAAAAAAAAAAAAAAAAAAAAAAAAAAAAAAAA
>PVKC010003105.1:0-22400 GCA_004027635.1 Crocidura indochinensis | reverse complement strand
ACCTTGGGATGTGAAAATATGCATGTATGAAGCCTGTAGTTGTTCTCGTGACAGTATGCCTCAAGGGCAGGGAAACTCTGTATCTCTTAGGCCAAGGGAATCCCCTATTTGCCCCAATACTTTCTGTGCCTTTGCAAAAAATGAAAATAAAAAATAAGAAGCACAAAACCTTGCCACACCAACCCTTCTTCCTTTTTCTTTTTCATTCTTGTGGTTATTATTTGGTTATTGTGTTTTGTTGTTGTTGATGTTGTGCTGGTTTTGATGTGATGTAGTTGCTGGTTTTGTTTTTTTGTTGGTTTTTTTTGTTTGTTTTTGTTATGCTTTTTTTTCCTTTTCCCTTTCTTCTTTTAAATTGATATTTATACTCTCTGGACAGACTCCTCCCAGTTTTATTCTTTTTTCCAAGATAACCACATAATTTGAATCATCTTGTTCTCATAAATGGGTGGGGGGAGGAAATGAATATAACCAAGGCCAAACAATCGTATGAACATTGAGGAGAAATAAAAAATTATCAGACTTAAACAACAGACCCAAAGTCAACAACAACAGAATCGATATAAAAATTATCAGACTTAAACAACAGACCCAAAGTCAACAACAACAGAATCGATACCAAATCTACAACAAGCTATACATAGAGGGGAACGGTTAAACTAACATTTCAGGGAGCAATGGAGGGAGATATGGGATGTATGCTGGGAACAGGATGGCGGGAGGACAACACTGGTGGTGAGAATGGCCCTGATCCATTGTCACTATGTACCTTAAATAATACTGTGAAAAATTCATAATCCACTTTGTTCACAATAAAATTAAAAAAAAAATAAACGAAAAATAACAACTTATGGTAATATTGAGTAGAAAATTAACCTAAATTTTTAATATATAAGATCTTTGTTACTATTGAAGATATAACTTGTCTAGAAATTTGTACTACTGAAATTGTATTAATGGCTCCTTTAAAGGTTGTGTTCATAATTTTGATGGGTGGAGTTTGGGTTCGAGCCACATCCAGAAGTATTCATGGGAGTGATCATAAATGAAACCAGTTGATATGGCTGTGAATTTCTCAAACCACATTTGCCTCTATATACGTGTAGAGTATTTAATCAAGGTTGTGGATTTAGCAAGTGAATTATCTAGAATAATAAGAATGAACTTATTTGCATATCCCAAATAATATATTTGTATTTTTTCAGGGTAATTTTGGAGAAGTCTTTAAGGGCATATTAAAGGATAAAACTCCTGTTGCTGTTAAAACATGCAAGGAAGATCTTCCTCAGGAACTGAAAATAAAATTTCTACAAGAAGCCAAGTGAGTTCTGTAAAATAATGGAACATATCTATCAATAACCTATGCACTTATTAAAACATATGTTTGGTAATTTATAATGACCTCATATTTGTTTCTTTCACAAAGTTACTCAAATAAAATTGACTTAATATGTGTATAGTACTGTAAATGATAAAAATACAGCTGAAGTAAAACAGGGGACTGGCATTAAGAACTGGAGTTAAAACAAATAGTTATGTGCAAATTTTAATCTGCAAAAACAGTATAAGGTGAGATATATATCATATATATGAATATATCATAGGAATAAATGTTTATCAGATTTCATTTTAGTTCTGTTTTGAGGTCTATTAATGTTTTATTCCTTTATTTTACCATTTCTATTATGATGTTGTATGAAAAATCTGATAAGTTACTTTTCTCATACCTGATGTTTGAAAGCATTATAAATTCAACTTCAATATTTACTTTTGGAACTAGCAGGGTCTTCCTGTTCCAAGGGCATATAATATTATGAGAGTAAAGTTTTAAAAACTAAGTAAAGTTTTTTCATACCTTTAAAAATATTGCTTGAAGATACCACAAACTGTGATTTGTACTTTTATAATCTTTATTACTAAGCACTTACTCAATGTAGAAACATTTGTTTTGAGTTTGACTACAAATTTAATTGATAACAATAAAAGTACCAGATACTAAATAGCAATAAGCAAAATTTTACTCAATTTTTAAAAGATATTTTATATCTTGCTTTTATCACTCATTCAGATATAAAAATATATTTAAAATCATGTTTAAAGTAATATGATTTTCTATATATATATCTTCTTTAAATATTATCACATTTAACCTGTGGGCATTGTTACTTGACTGTCTTCTTGTAACTGTTAGGTTTCTTTTCTGGGAAAGTCCTATTTCTTTTTCAACTTACCTGGCATCTACTTAAAATTCTCATATTACTTTTTTCCTAATTTATTTCCTGGAATGATTTTTTTCTTTTTTTTTCCTTTTATTGCTTAAAATGTAATATTCCAGATTACAACCACTTTATTGCATATAGTTAAAAGTGTTGTATAGGTAGTAAAATCATTTATACAAAAAGAACTATTTGAAAAATTCTTTGGACAAAGTGAATATGAATATGTGAGATGGCTGTCTGGCTGACAGGCTGGATGTATGGATACAGGGGTTCATAAATATTTATTTAGAAGAGAAGGAAAAGGATATGAATCTATTCTCATTTATGACATAGTGTGCAAAATTTAAGTTTCCACACTGTCATGAGAAACAAAAATAAAGAACTAAATCTCTTGGCATGGAACATTTTGATGTGCATTTATCATTCTTCATGAATTGATATTAATATTTATATACATTTATTAAACTACTTTGGTGAATTTATTAAAGTTTATTTGTATAGGGCCATATTAGTATTTCAAGTATGTAGAGGCCATACCTTGCACACAGGATCTTAAAGATTTAACTTTCAATATTACATGTTCCTGAGTAACTCTGGGTATGATTCCTGATAGTCCACAACACTGAAATAAAAATGAACATTGAAACAATAATAGGTTTGAATAAGGGCAGAGACTCCTGAATTCATAAACACTTCTAAGGAAACATTCTGCTACCGAAAAGATTATAAAAGAAAGTTGTCAGCCTTTCTCATAAAGTTGGAAATTAAGAAAACAATGTTCGGGGCCGGGCGGTGGCGCTGAAGGTAAGGTGCCTGCCTTACCGCGCTAGCCTTGGACGGACCTCGGTTCGATCCCCCGTGCCCCATATGGTCCCCCAGGCCAGCCAGGGGCGACTTCTGAGCGCATAGCCAGGAGTAACCCCTGAGCGTCACTGGGTATGGCCCAAAAACCAAAAAAAAAAAAAAAAAAGAAAACAATGTTCAATAAAAAATATATAAACAAGCATGCTGTCTCAATTAAATTCATAGTTTTGAGGCTGGCGAGATAGTGCAGAGATTAATGGACTTGCTCTAAACCCCATTTAAAACTCAAGTATGACAGACATGTGATCTCCAACTACTTCTGGTTGTGCATGACCTAGAGCCCATCATAAATCCTGAGCATTGCTTGTTGTGGCTCAAAGCCAAAATGAAGAGAAATTAATACTTGTATTGTAGCTATTTTTCAATATTCTTAAGGTACAAAGTTATAGCAAATATAATTTTTATTTGTGACTGACTTTTGCAAACTACTCTTATTTAAAAAAAATATATGTTTAAACCAAAATTTATTAACATGCAAGTTCCCAAATACACCTTAATAGACAATACATTTTGAGTTCATGTTGTGTGTTCTTTTTTCTGGAGGGCAATGAGAGACTACTCCTTTCTCTGTGCTTGGGGATCACTCTCATCAGTCCTCAGGGGTTTTCAGTGCCTAATCTGCTGCTTCCCAGGGGGCATATCTTAACTTTGTGCCATCTCTTCAACCCTGTTTTGTGGAACTTCTTTATTCACAGTTTCCAACTAAAAATACAACATTTGGGGGTAAAGAGTAAGTGAGGGACAATGGAGAAGCTGGGACAAGATGATGATGGGTGCTCTGAGAAGGCAGCTAAGAAGCCTGAGACAGTGTAACAGTTAGCTGACCTACTATGCTGGTATGGGCTTGGGGACAGGCAGAGAAGCCAAACAGAAGTGCTTCAAGCTGGTGATGCTGTTCGTGAAGTCCAGTCTGTGTGCTGCAAATTCATCCATGTTCTTTTCAATTTCTGTCAAAAGAGGAATGGGATGTTTCTAGAGCCTTGAAGACTCCCGGACAGGCATAGAGATTTTCGGCCACACCCGTTTGATACTCAGGGGTTACTCTTGGCTAAGTGCTTAGAAATTGCCCCTAGCTTGTGGGAACCATATGGGACTACGGGGAATTGAACTGCGGTCCTTCCTTGGCTAGCGCTTGCAAGGCAGACACCTTACCTCTAGCGCCACCTCACCGGCCCCTAACTACATTTCTTATCCACAATTCCTTCTATTCCTTCTGGTAGTGACCGTGGGGTTCACCGCTTAATAATGCTGCCAACTTCTCTAAACTGCCTCTGCACTATGCCTCTCTCTCCCACTCTCTGGCCTTTATTGCCCACAAGCCAAATGATTCCTCTGAATCCTGGGTAACTGTAGTCCAACTGTGATGTTCATATCCTCTCAACGTCTGAAGGTTGGACTTCGATTCCCATAATTCCGTGCCTCCCCTCTCACCCATGACTGTCCATCTGTAAAAAAAAAAAATACAGGCCAGATAAATGTTCTCAGAGGGCCTCATATGATTGCCTGCGGTAGTTTGTGGACCTCTGATAATCATCTGCTCAGACTACATTGTTTTGTAAGTGGAAACTGATCACAAAGAGAAAGTGGAGAAAAACTCAGAAACTATAAAACAGAAACCAGTGGCCAAACAGGATAAGGAAAAAAAAGCCCTAGAAACAAATGAGAATGAATACACAAGTTATCAAAAGATATGGAACACAGTAATAGCTCTTTTAAGAGTAAAGTTTATAGCTGGGCAGGTGTTTATTAGAAAATAAGAAAAGGTCCAAAGACAGTCTCAGGAGGTGAGATAAGCTAAATATTCACCCTGCTGAAGCCTTACCAGCTCGTTCAACACCCATTATTTTGGCTTCACCAAAAGCCCAGTTTCGTGGCACAAAACTCCAGGTATGCTTGTATTTGGGGGCTAGGCTGACAGCAACAGTACTTTTCAGAGTGGTTGATCGTGGACAACTTTCCCCTCGCACACTTTTTTGTACTTCTGGAAGGCCACCTACAAATGCTGTAATATCAGCCACAAAGCTTGGAATTCCTGGACCACATATTTGGACTATTCCAATTTTTCAATACTGTTATCCGATTGGAAACACACCAGTTTTAGAAGGCAACATGGATTCAAAGCCATTAGTATTCAGAAACGAACAAAAAATAACTGAACACAACAAATTGCTTAGTAAGCCTCCTGCTAATGACTTAATTACCTCATTATGAGATAAAATAATTTTCACAAATTTTCTTTTTGCTGTACTTTTAAAAATTATTTATTACTTACCTGCAAACAAGCAATATAAAATATATTATTTTATTCTTGGCAAGAGAGCAGTCTTGGTAATGGGTGAAAATTTCAGAACAATGGTGGAGGGACTTTTACATTGGGTAGTAGGATTGGTATTGGTACATAGCACAGCAGAAATGTACATGAGCATCTACATAATATTAGTTCTTTAAGTAAGTAATTTAAAGTTAAAAAATAAATGTGCTAACAAATAATCTAACTAAAAATCTTGAGTTATGGGGCCGGAGCAGTGGCACAAGCAGTAGGGTGTTTGCCTTGCACACACTAACCTAGGACTGACCATGGTTCAATCCCTCAGCATTCCATATGATTCCCAAACCAGCAGCGTTTTCTGAGCATAGCCAGGAGTAATCCCTGAGCATCACTAGGGGTGGCCCAAAAAAGCGAAAATAAGAATAAATCTTGAGTTACCAGAAAAGTTCAATAAGGAGAGCCACAGTTATTAAAAAAAAAGATATAATTAAGCTTAGAGTGGATTAGTAAAATAGAAGCAAGCACAACACTGAAAAAGTGAAATGAAACTGAGAGCTAGTTTTTTTTTTAATCATCAGAGACATGCAAATCAAAACTACAATGAGGTACCATCTTACAGTACAGAGACTGGCACACATCACAAAGAACATGAACAATCAGTGCTTGTGGGGATGTGGGGAGAAAGGAACTCTCATTAATTGCTGGTTGGAATGCCCACTTGTCCAGCCTTATAGCAAACAACATTGAGATTCCTCAAAATACTGGATATTGAGCTCCTATTTGATCCAGATATACCCCTTCTAGAGATATATACTAGGCACTCAAAAACTCAATATAAAAATCCATTCCTCACACCTATATTTATTGCAGCACTATTTACTATAGTCAGACTTTAGAAACAACCAAGATGCTCTTCAACAGATGAATGACTAAAGAAACTCTGGTACATATACACAATGGAATATTATGCAGCCATCAGGAGAGACAAAGTCATGAAATTCTCCTATACATGGATGTACATGGAATCGATTATGCTGAATGAAATAGTCAGAGGGAGATAGACATAGAATATCTCACTCACCTATGGATTTTAAGAAAAATTAAAGACATTGAAATAATTCCCAGAGACTAGGGCTAAAAGGACTGGCTCAAGATAGGAAGCTCACCACAGAGTCTTGAATTCAGTTAGAGAGAGATCTAAACTATCATAACAATGTCATTGAGTGAGGGATGTAGAAAGCCTATGTCAAATACTGGTGGGGAGTTGGGGAAGAAGGAGATGTAGGCATTGGTGGTGTGAGGCTTGCACTGGTGAAGGGGGGGTTTTCTTTTATGACTGAAACCCAACTACAATTATGTTTGTTATCATAGTGTTTAAATAAAGATATTACATAAAAAGAATAAATAATAAGCATTAGTTAACCCCACAAAATATAAACAGAAATAATAAATAAGGTATAAAAATAAACATAAGTAATTAAAATAAATAAGTAATAAACACAAAATTAAATAATATGGGGCTGGAGAGATAGCGCAGTACTAGGGCGTTTTTCTTGCACATAACTAATGTTGGGCTGTTGATAGTTGGATTCCTGGCATCCCATATGGTTTCCCGAGCCTGCCAGGAGTGATTTCTGAGTTCCAAGCCAGGAGTAATCCCTGAGTGTCACTGGGTGTGACCAAAACAAAATAATAATAATAATAATGATAATAATAAACAACCAGATTAGAAATAAAAAACAACAACATTAGTAAAGAAATTTAAACACTTATTTGATACACTGCTATGAGGAATTTTATGTTTTGAAATTGGAGAACTTAGAAGCAATGAATAATTTTTGGAGTCCTATGAAGTCGGGAAAAAAGGACTGAGTCAGGAGGAGATAAAATGCCAAAACAGACCACTTATTAAAACGGGGACATAGGAAATGGCTATCAGAATTCTTTTGCCCTAGTAAGAAATGAAAAGCAAATATTAAAACTCTTGCTAGGTTTGGAAGACGTAATAGTAAAGCTGTCTAGGCCCAGATATACTTACTAATATTAAGTTCCTCTGAACCCTTAAAAAGCAATTTCTTCTATCCTCAGTTTAAGAAAATCAAAGAACAGGAATCCTCTCAGTCTCAAAGATATTTTCCTCATTTCCAGAACATTACTAATAAAGAAACCTGTAGACTAATATCCCTCAAGGACATTAAGGAAATTCTGGGTTTACTCTCACTCTGTGCTTAGGGATCACTTCTTGTGGAATTGGGGGAACCATAAGGAAGTGCCAGAATTGAATCTGAATCAGCTGGCATGCAACGCAAGTGCCCTATAAATTGTACTATCTTTCAAACTCAATTATGAATAGATTATTTTCTTTTAATCTGAATTAATTCTATTCTTTTTTATGAATTATAATTTTGAATTTCATCTTTCTTAAACCTTTATAGGTACAAATCATATAGATGTTCCATCTCCCTGTCAATAAAATTATTATTTAATTCTCTTAAGAAACCTACAGTTTTTAAATATGAGTGTAACATTAACTGTCATTACGATAATATGGAACAAAATTTATCAAGTAGATAAACATCTTAGGGAACAAATTCTGTTTTTAACTCATATTTTGATTCTTCTGGTAATCTATTTTATCTTTATATTCATTCAATTATTTTTTTTTTTTGCCCTAATGCAGCCAGCCCATACCTCTTTACGCTTTTTCGTATAGAAATTGTTACTTAAGGGGCCAGAGCAGTGATGCAGTGGTAGGGCATTTGCCTTGTATGTGACTGACCTAAGTAGGAATGACCTCAGTTCAATCCCCTGGCATCCCATGGTCTCCCAAGCCAGGAGTGATTTCTGAGCACATAGCCAGAAATAACCCCTGAGCTTCACCAGGTGTGGCCCAGAAACCAAAATAAAAAAAATAAATAAAGTTACTTAAAAAATCATACTTAAAAATAGCTGTTACTTAAAAATAATACTTAAGAAATTGCTACTTATTATTTAATCTTTCTCCAGCTTAAATAATTTGACTTTTATAATTTTGAAGTAGATCATAATTAAGTTATTATTGAATATAATGAAGTAGCAATGTGAATTGTTTATCTTTGTGCAGTTAAGTTATATGTGCATTTAAAATGATGGTAATCTAGTATCTTGTAATTTTTACTTTTCTAATACTTTTCAACTATGTTTTATGTGTAATACTTTTAAAGAGGTTCAGTATGTTTTAGAATAAATAGAATATCATTTTTATCATGGTTGTTATTTAGATTGTAATTGTTAGCATGCAATAATTCATTAACTTTTTTTTTTTTTTTGGTTTTTGGGCCACACCCGGTGACGCTCAGGGGTTACTCCTGGCTATGCGCTCAGAAGTCGCTCCTGGCAGGCACAGGGGACCATATGGAGAACCAGGGGATCGAACCGTGGTCCGTCCTAGGTTAGCGCAGGCACCTTATCTCCAGCGCCACCGCTGGCCAATTCATTAACTTTTAAATGAATTGAATTAGGAATTGAATAATTTATATATAATAGAAGTATATTGTAACACCTCTATTCATCAATTTTTGCATTTATCCCATTTATAAAAATTAATAAGAAATCAGTGTTTCATTATTTAAATGTTAAATATTATACTTTTCTCTCATGCAGAATTCTCAAACAATATGACCATCCTAATATTGTCAAGCTTATAGGAGTTTGCACACAAAGACAGCCTATTTACATTATTATGGAACTAATTCCAGGTAATTTTTAAAGTTTTACTTATCGACTTATTTGAATGTTATGTTTTGTTACATTCTTGTCTAAATCTCTCTGATTTCACCTCTAAATTTACTAAGGGTTTAATGGGTTTTTTATGACAGCAAGCTTGTTCATATATTTGATATTTTATGGTTGATAATACTTAGTTATGTTCTAGAAAATGTCAGTCAGAATCTTTTTCTTACACTAAAAGTTATATTTTTACAGGTACCACATATGGAATTTAACTTTATATAGTGTCTATTTGATATAAGATATTTCAATGAATAGTTTACTTAATTTTATTTTATAAGAAAGTACTATCTTAAATTTAATCCCTATATAATTTTAAACTATATAAACACATTCCCTATTTTGGCTTTATATAAAGAATATAATAAGTTTTGGGATCACTTATAAACTATGAATATCTTTCATATGTGGACAAAGGAAATGTAGTCTTTCTAGGACTTTGTTTTTTATTTCTTTCTGACAGTTATAAAAATCTTGGGTCTTTTATTTAATAATTTTTGCTAAAAGAGAAAAAAGCATAATCTCGAGCTTATGGAGTAATATTTAAAATTTTATTTTTACTGTCTTTCTTCCAACTATAGAAATATACATCAGACATGGTTTTTTGGTTTTTGGGTCATACCCAGCAATGCTCAGGGGTTCCTCCTGACTTGACACTTAAAAATTGCTTCTGGCAGGCTCAGGGAACCATATGGGATGCCAGGATTTGAACCACCGATCTTCTGCATGTATGGCAAGCACTTTAATGCCATGCTATCTCTCCAGCCCCTACATTGGACATTTCTGATGACAAAATGTTTATGTTTAAAATTTATGTTTTATTGTTTATCATCCTGCTATTCAAAATATAGCTATGAAATTTTAGTTTGTTTCATTTTTGAAAGAATAATTCATTCTTTATAAAATCTATAAATTAGGCTTAAATTTGAAATGAATTTTCTGTTTTACCTGAATGCAGAATGAAATGCAATATTTCGTTTTAAAGAAAAATTTAATGTTTCTTAACTCTAGTGAAAAATACATTGAGAAAAAATGACATGGTTAATTTTACACCAAAATCCTAAGGGATTTATATATAGCCTTTTTAAATTCTTAAACTTTATTTTATTAATATATTTTTATGTACTTAAATTTTATTTATGGATATTAAGTTATTCACAGTCTATCACACTGGTTTGTTTGCTATAAAGTTTGAAATATTTTTGAAATTGCCATGTTAAGACTCTAGATACATGGATAATATAATCATTCTTTTTTTTTTTTGGTTTTTTTTTTGGGGGGAGGGGTTTGGGGGGTCACACCCGGCAGTGCTCAGGGGTTACTCCTGGCTCCAAGCTCAGAAATTGCTCCTGGCAGGCACAGGGGACCATATGGGGCACCGGGATTCGAACGGATGACCTTTTGCATGAAAGGCAAACGCCTTACCTCCATGCTATCTCCCGGACCCCAATATAATCATTCTTAATTGGATAGGATTATCTGTATTTGGTATTGTTTGTTTTCATGGCTCATACTATTTATCTACAAAAACATAGTCGTAAACGTTAAAGTTAAATAAATAGTACATAACTTTGTTTGCTCTTTTGGGGGACCACCCCTGATGATTCTCAGGGGTTACTCCTGTATAAGAGCTCAGAAATTACTCCTGGCTAGGGGACCATCTGGGATGCCAGGGTTCAAACCAGGTTCTTCCTGGATTTGCTGCCTGCAAGGCAAATGTCCTTCTGCTGTGCTATTGCTCGGGCCCCAATAGTACATAATTTTAATTAAGTATAAATTTGAGGATACTGAGTTTAAGTTCATCAGACCATTCTCATCGATACAAATGAAGTCCCTACAATTAAGTAGGAAATGTTACTTATAAATTTAAATTTGAGTGGCAGGACTTGTACAAAATGTTTTAGTTTTACTGTAGTTGATGAGAATGGGGAATGGATTACAAACCCCAATTGAAAATAATTTTACAAAAGGGTCATTAAAGTGCTTATGTGAATAATCACTCATAAGGTCAGTTTATTTTTTTTAATTTTTATTGTGACCAAAGTGCATTACAAATCTTTCACTGTATCATTTATGGTACATAGTGACAATGAATGAGGGGCATTCCCACCACCAGTGCAGTCCTCCCTCCTCCCTCCACCCCTGTTCCCAGTATGCATCCCATATCTCCCTTCACTACCCCCCAGAATGCTAGTGCAACCAGTCTCCACTTTGCAGCTTGTTGTAGATTGAGCATCTATTCCACCATCATTGGTCAGTTTATTAAAATAAGAGTAAGTAACTATTTGAAAAGTCTAAGTACAGTGAACAATGAAAATTTAAAAATTATAATCTATCACTCAGCAATCTTATCAGATAACAAGGCAAATTTCTATTTTTTAAATAATATATACTTATTTTTATAGTGGTCACTCTAAACAATTCACTGATTCCCTCCCTGCACCACCTTCTCCATGACATAGTATATGGGCAACATGCTAGTAATACTGAGAACTTATCAGGACTAAATCCAATAGTGCAAGGGCTAGAACTCAGGGTCTTGCATTTGCTAGATATTTGCTTTCTCACTTGATACCATTAGAAAATATTCCTCATGCCAATAGGAAACTATACTGATGCCTTGATTTTAGAAACATACTTTCAATTTATAAAAATTCATACTATCAAATTCTTACATAGCATGTTATTATAAATCATTCTTGTTTTGCTTCATACTCATCCTTGTAATTATTATAGTTATCAATATATTATAAAAATATACATATATAATATATATAATTTATCTAACATGTCCTCTGTCAATATTTATATTTCTACTTTTCTAACAAATAATTCTTAGTAAGCATCTTTATACTTTAAGTTTTTGCAGAGTAAATTTTAAAGAACTGATATTGTTACTTATGGGAAAATGCATATATTGATTCCTGGTGAATGTGTTAGCTTTTGTTATATAAAGATATTGCTATATAAAAATTATCACAGCAGCTTAATTTAACATATATATTCCATCCTAAATTTGAGATCAAAGTAGACTTTTCCACTTTTAAAATGATTCTTATTTTGTTTTACTAGCAATACCATTATATTATTGTTATTGTTATTTGCATGATTTCTGCCACACTGTGCATACCATCAGATTATATTGGTCTTTTTATATTTATCGCATGATTTTCTCATTCTATGCTTTCTCCCATTCCCTCAAATCACATTCTATTGACTGTGATCAGGGTTGTTTAAAATGAAAATTATTTCATTCTTGACTCCACAAATGAGTGATATAATCTGATGTTTATCTTTTCTTTTTTGATTCACTTCACTTAGCATCATACCTTCTAATTCCACCCATATTACAGCAAACAACATGATTTTGTCTTTTTTCTAGCCAAGTAGTCCTTGTAGGCCATTGTGCAAGTTACTTTAAACACTCATCTGCTGCTGGGCAGTTCTTATCTCTGTAAGCAATGAATATAGGTGGCCTATATTCAACACACTGAATGCAAACTGTGTTGAAGAAACAAACGAAATACAAACACAAAAGTTTGAAATATTTTATTGATCTAATTTCTATTACTGTAAAGAAGCTTTTTATTTTGATGTAGTTCCATGTATGCATGTCTATTTTACTTTATTTTGCCAGTGGGGATTGTACCATCAATGATTTTTCTGATGTCAAGATCTTACTTACAGTCTTTAAATTAGACTTAATTATATTCTTTGCTCAACTTCTTTGCCACGTACACCCACCTACTTCGTCAAGCCCAAAATCAGAATTCTAGCTGAAGTCTACAAGTAAAGAGGAAAAATCTACTGACCAACTCCTTATGTGTGAAAACAATTTCATTTCTTGCATCTTAAAAATGGTCTGAGAAAGGGGCCTGAGCAGTGGCTCTTGAGGTAAGCCATCTGCCTTGCAAGCGCTAAGACAGACCTCCCTTTGATCCCCCAGTGTTTCATATGGTCCTCCCAAGCCAGGTGCGATTTTGGAGAGCATAGCCAGGAGTAACCCCTGTGTGTCAAATGGGTGTGGCCGAAAATAAAAAACAAACAAACAAAAAAATTTTGAAAAATGGTCTGAGATTACCTTTGTTGGCTTGATCTTTGTCAGATCCATCTGTTACTCCTTGAGATTTTCCTCATTCCTTTTAGTCACTTCAAGTTATCTTTGTTTTTATTTCTTTTTTTTTTCTGGTTTTTTGGGCCACACCCAGTGACGCTCAGGGGTTACTCCTGGCTATGCGCTCAGAAGTCACCCCTGGCCTGGGGGACCATATGAGGCACGGGGGATCGAACCGCGGTCCGTCCAAGGCTAGCGCGGTAAGGCAGGCACCTTACCTTCAGCGCCACCGCCCGGCCCCATCTTTGTTTTTATTTCATTTCATTCTGTTTTTATCCTTCAAATGTTTTAAATAAAACCTCTTAAGACCAACTAGAGAATATGCTGCTTTTTGGGGAAAGATCTCATAAATAGATCAGTCTCACTTGTTTGATCTTAACCCTGTCTGAATATCAATTGTACACTTAATTAGGGGTGTGATTTTTATTTTTTATTTTTATATTTTCGGCTTGGGGCCACCACACAGCGATGCTCAGGAATAACTCTTTACTCTATGATCAGAAATTGCTCCTGGCTTGGGGATCATATAGGACACCTGGGATCGAACTGAGGTCAGTCCTGTGTCAGCCGCATGCAAGGAAAAAGCCCTACCACTGTACTATTGCTCCGGCCCCTCCAGTAGAAACATTTCTATTTTTTTTCCCAGCGAAAAAGATTCATTTAAGAAAAAAAAAAGTAGATAGATACATGTTTAAGAAAGAACACAGGCTTGTCCATAGTAGGTTAAAATAAAAAGACAGACAGTAGATTTGGAGAGAACTATACATGATTGCTCCAAATAGTCTCAGCTTGGAGTTTTTAGCACACATAAATGTTAACCTAGAGGGCTTATAATTTGTAGATAACTACAATAATTATTTTCTGATATTAATTTTTAAATATAAATATTTTACTTTCAGTTCATAGTGAAGTTTTATATTACTTGATATTATATAATTAAGTTCAGTTATCAAGCATTTAAGGTTTAGAAGACTATGATAGTCACTGGAAATAGTAGTCCTTGTTTTTTTGATAACAAGGTTCCAGTGTTTTTGCCCTGAATATTTGCCTAGCATTTCTTTCTTTAATTCATCAGAAATGTGTAAAAGGTAAATTGTTTCAATTAAATAAAAAGGAATATAGGTTCTGGCATTCAGTGCAAAAAACCATCAAAAGTGGAACTGGCACTTAGCCTTACATAAATTTAACTCATCACTCATTGCAGAATAATACCATTTTATAGTAATATATTTTGAGCTCCTGATAATAAATTGCATAGCCATTCTTAAATTAATATTTAGTACCAAAAGTATAATGCCACTTTAGCTATGTATTATTATGTTTGCTATTTAATTACTAAACAACTAATTTTAGGATATATTATTATGTTTGAAGATATTGATAGATTTTATCCCCTTTTGGGGTTGGGGGTGGGTTTTGGACTTGAATCATCTTGCTTTGCCTCATAAATTGAGGGGGAAAATAGATGGTACCAGAACCAAACAGTCATAGGAACATTGAGTAGAAATGAAAAAGGATCAGACTTAAACACCAAAATCAATGACAACAGGATCAATAGCAATCTTCAACAAGCTATGCAGAGAGGGACCAGTTTTCCTAGCAGTACGGGGGACAAAGGAAAGGGGATGCTGGGAACTGGGGTGAAAGGAGGACAATACTGCTGGTGGAAATACCCCTGATTCAATGCCACTATGTACCTCAAATATTACTGTGAAAGATTTGAAATTCACATTCATCACAATAAAAAATCATTTTTAAATTAAACAACAAAAAAGAGGCATAATAAGAATGTACTTCAGGGGCCCGGAAGATAGCATGGAGGTAAGGCATTTGCCTTTCATGCAAAAGGTCGTGGTTCGAATCCTGGTGCCCCATATGGTCCCCCGTGCCTGCCAGGAGCAATTTCTGAGCATGGAGCCAGGAGTAATCCCTGAGCACTGCCGGGTGTGACCCAAAAACCAAGAATGTACTTCACTATAAATTTTATCTCATGATAATTCTATATAATATATATTATAATATAATAGATTTCTGATTATTTCAAAGCTTTTAAGGACAAATAATATAAAGTTTATATTTATATTTTTATAAAATTTTTTCATATTTATGTTAAATATCATAAATAATCTGGGAGGGTCTGTTAGGTCCTCCCAGGCCTAAGAACCCTTGTTCTCAATGAGAACCTTTCTAGTATTTTCAAATCTTCTTTTTTGTCATAAATTTAAATAAGTATATTGGGATAAAAGTCAGTCTTCCTGCTAGATGTTCATTTTATGACCAGCCTAACTACTTATGAAACCTCATTATGCAATTTGACTTCTCATTTTTTTCTCAAATTTTCAAGTCATATTTAATATCTCTCTTCTTATTTAGGTACTTTAATTTCTAGAACTTCATATACTACATTGCATTAACCATCTCCACAAATTTAATTTGAGAGATTATACTTTGTGTAATGAATTGTATTACCTAGAGTTATTGAAAATATAATATTAGAATGTCATTAAAGACTTGGAGAGATAGCACAGCAGTAGGGTGTTTGCTTTGCAAGCAGCCAACCCAGGACCAATGGTGGTTCGAATCTTTTCATCTCATGTGGTCCCCCATACCTGCCAGGAACTATTTCTGAGTAACCTCTGAGCACTGACTGTTGGTGTGGCTCCCACCCCCCCCCAAAACAAACAAACAAATAAAGAAAACCAATTCTGTTCAGGAACTTTGATGTTTTATATGTTCCTCAGTATGTCCTACACAGTAAAGTTGTGGTAGACTGTCATTAATGCCTATTTATGTGCAGAAATTTCAACGTCCATGAAAATGGTTCTATCACTGGCCCAGTTTTGCTTTAAATCTAAAAGATATACCTGGAATATGTAACCTTTGCTAGAAAGAGTAAGATTGTCTCATTCATTTCTGTTTTTAAACATCTTTAGGTTGGTGTCTATCATATATACACATAAATACATATAACAACTTAATTATGTGTTTATTAGTTGTTGGACATTTGGATTGTTTCTATAGACAGCTTTTATAATCAACACTGAAATAAGCAAAAATATGCATATATGATTTTAGATTAGTGTCTTTGAAAAACTTGGTGATATCTCTAGGTTGTTTTTACAGTCTGAGTCTCTATAATTTTAAATCCAGTGAACAGTGAATTTTGAAGATTTTTTTTATTTCAGTACTTTAATAGTTTTAATTAATATTACCTCCAACAGAGCTTTTATTGGAAATGTACTGCTTTATTATGTGATTTGGGGGATGTGAATAAGCATATTTCTTTAATAATTTACATAGATAGGGACCCAGAGCGGTGGTCAAATGGTAGGACATTTGCCTTGTATGCACTAATCTAGAATGGACCTGGTTCTATCTCCCAGCATCCTATATGGTCCCCTAAGCCAGGAGCGATTTTTAGCACATAGCCAGGAATAACTTGAGTGTCACCAGGTGAGCCCCAAAAGCCAAAAACAATAAATAAATAAAAATAATTTGCATAGATAGTACATCCCATTCTTTTTAATTATTATTTTACTTTTTTGTTTATATGTATATATATAGAATAAAGTTAAGTATTAAATTGGCTTACAATAGATTAAAGTTAAGTACTTAATTCACTTAAAGTTATCCATCTTAGGAAAATCTTTTTATATAATATGAGAAACTGGGTAATATAGATGCCCATACCTCATAATTTCTCTTAGATGTTTGATAAAATAATGAAGACTAAGCATTTTGGCATACTTTTCTAAAACAGTCTTATTTGAAACTGAAATTATATTTAAAATGTTCAATATCTTATTACATATTTTAAAAATCTTCATAAAACTTCAAATTATTTTGTTCCACTGCTCTAGGATAACAAAATTTTTTTGTATGTTTTTGGGTCACACCCACATCACTCAGGGGTTATTCCTGGCTCTACACTGAGAAATCACTCCTGGCAGGCTCAGGGCACCATATGGGATGCTGGGATAGAACCACTATCCTTTTGCATGCAAGGCAAACACTTGACCTTCGTGCTATATCTCTTGGTCCAACAACAAAAAATTTTATCTTATTATTTGTATAGTATATATTATGCCTTTTAAGTCTTCCAGTTTTTTTTAAAATGTTGAAAAGTAGTCAAGTCACACTACTGTTGACTTCTTGACAGATCTCTTACCTTAAATCAAGACTTTATGGCTATAATTGTTCAATCAAGTTCACTTACTATAAATAATTCTATTTAATTCACCTTATCTCCATTTTAACCCAAAGAACATAATTCATAACTGCAGGTTAAAGAACAAAAGTGATTGTTTTCTTATTTGGGAGATTTTTTTTTTATTTTTGGGTCACACCCAGCTGTATTTAGGGGTGACTCCTGGCTCTATACCCAGAAATCGCTCCTGGCAGGCTCGAGGGACCATATGGGATGCCAGGATTCGAACCACTGTCCTTCTGCATACAAGGCAAGGCCCTACCTGCATGCTATCTCTTCAGCCCCATGTTTTATAAATAAAAGCTTACAACTGTGACTTAATGAAGCCTAAAATTTGATCATTGTGTTTTATATATAAGTTAACCTGTGGAAACCAAGCTTACCAGCTACAAATTAATATCCTAAATACAAGAGTAATAAATTACATGTTTTATACATCCCTAGGGACTTTTATCATTTAATTTAATGAACTTTGAAATTATAAAAAGATAAATAAGATACTGACATAATTTAGTAATGAGCAGTCATTAGTTGTATAGCCTTCATAATTCCTTTTCTCCAACAACAAATTGATAGATTAATATTCTTGTTTACATAATTATTTCTCTTGAGTTTATGCTTAATGTGATCAGTTCATTAGAATCCCATTAATACTGAAAGAACAAGTAAGATCAGATATCCACTTTATGAAGTAATAGAAACCTTAGAGAAAGAGCTGCCAAAACTTAAGAGTCTATTTTCTGGGGCCCGGGAGATAGCATGGAGGTAAGGCGTTTGCCTTTCATGCAAAAGGTCATCAGTTCAAATCCCAGTGTCCCATATGGTCCCCCATTCCTGCCAGGAGCAATTTCTGAGCATGGAGCCAGGAAAAACCCCTGAGCACTGCTGGGTGTGACCCAAAAACCACAAAAAAAAAAAAGAGTCTATTTTCTCTATTGAGTGCAAACAATAACTAGAACTCTTATTTATTTCTATTAGATCTGGAATTCAACATGTATTGCTTTAGCAATCATGTAATATTCTGATATAGGTACTATTTTATTCACTAGATATCCTCAAAATGCTAATGTTGAGATATGTTATGAGATTTTATTTATTATATGTAAACATATATTTATTTATATATTTATGTATTTAACATATATTTATTTATTTACATATTTATTATATGTAAAACATGTAGCAAGAAAATACTCTTCATTGACTCAGTCACTGAAAACTCATCTTTTTGTGGTCACTTTCAGTGATCATATCATGTGCCTTCATTATTTTCCACTTTCTGTAACAATATCTTCATGATGAATGTACATCAGTGATATATGCTCTTTTATACGTTTTGGTTTTTGGCTCATACTCAGGGTTACTCCTAACAAAAATCACTCCTAACAGGCTCAGGGGGCCATATGGTATGCCGGGATTCGAACCACCGTCCTTCTGCATTCAAGGCAAATGCGTTACCTCCTTGCTATCTCTCCAGCCTATATGCTCTTTTCTATATTTTGTACTGCAGAGAAGCTTTCTTTCCTGATACTTTTTTTTTTTACCAAAATCAAAGTTTCTTTTATTCTTTTTGCATTTTCTGTCTCAAGATTCTGAAGAATCCTATTATCTATCCCTGAATAACTTGGGTAGGTTACTAGACTTCAGTTTGGATTAAACCAACCTAGAACCACTTGTTTTCACAATGAAGTGAAAGCTTTCTCAACTGGGATTTCTGTCTTCTTTAGATATTTTTTTTTGGTTTTTTTTTTTTTTGGGTCACACCCAGCAGTGCTCAGGGGTTACTCCTGGCTCCATGCCCAGAAATTGCTCCTGGCAGGCACGGGGGACCATATGGGGCACCGGGATTCGAACTCATGACTCTTTGCATGAAAGGCAAACGCCTTACCTCCATGCTATCTCCCGGGCCCCTTTTTTAGATATTTTATATCAATAAAGGAGATGGATATTAAGAAACAAACAGCAATTCCTACAAGAAAGCTTTCTTATTATAAAATAACATAAACAGGGTGTGAATTAAAGTATAGCAGGAAGGGCACTTGCCTAGTACACAGTCAACCAGGGTTGTATTTCTGGTTTCCCACATAGTGCTTCAAGCCCAGTATGAATTGGGAGTCACACCTCAGCTCCACAGGTATGATCCAAAAAATAAAAAATGACATCAATGTTATTGCAAGCAATGTGATTATATGTGTTGTGTGCTAGGTACATGCCTAGAGACATATCTTATCATTTTATTTAGTTTAGTTTTGTGGCCATACCTGGCAGTACTCAAAACTTACTTCTGGGTCTATACTGAGGGATCACTCCTAGTGGTACTCAGGTGGCCATATAAGGTACTGGGGATTGGACCCTAGTTGGCTACATGCAAGGTAAACTTCCTACCCACTTTCTTATCTCTTCATCCTACATAGGGATGTATTTTAGACCTCAAATCCATTTTGAGAACAATGTAGCTATTTCTTTATAGTTCATATAAATTACACAGTTTACAAAGACCACATAGTTAATCAAACTAGATCAATCTGTCTTCCTATTTAGATTATTTTCTTCATGTTATGCTCACGTTTCCAGTAAACCAAACTTGAAAGAAAACATTAATTTTTTTCATTATTGTTAAATAATTCTAGAAAGTAATATATCTTCTCTTGGTTTTAGTTCCATTCTACCCAGACAGAAATGTCATACCAAAGTAGAATTATAATAGGAAAATTATTAACTTATTTTGTTCTTTTTGAGTACCGAGATCCCTAATGTAGCAATCATATCAGGGACTTTAAGCTGTATGTACACACATATAATTGTAAATTTATTCATATATCTGCCATGTGCATGATTATTGTGTATAGTATACTTTAATTGGCTCTTTAAAGTAATACTTATTAAAATTACAATGCAATTGAAAGGAGAAAGTTCTATATTTTATATAACTTCATAGTGAATATTTAAGATTTTGGGGCCACACTCAATGGCTCTCAGGGGTTACTCCTGGGTATGCGCTCAGAAGTCGCCCCTGGCTTCGGGGATCATATGGGATGCTGGAGATTGAATCCAGGTCCATCCTGGATTGGCCACATGCAAGGCAAACACCCTACAGCTGTGCTATCACTTCTGCCCCAAGATTATTTTATTGATTGGTGTTCCATTCTTCAAAGATTTACATAATGATAATTATCAATGTTGTGCCCATGGGAATGTTTCTGTACCAGTCTGAATTGGATTTTTGTTTGTGTGTTTAAGTATAATACCTTTAGTTCTGTGTGCTATACTCTGGAGAGTATTGCTTCAGGAATTTTTATGCTTGTCCTTGTCCCAGGTTACAGCTAGTTCTAGTTCTGTATGTAATCCTAATTAGTTCTTATTAAAGGCCGCACTTCTCTACAGCACCTTGCAAGAAGGTACAAGTCCTTTGTTTACTATCTGTGTGTCTGTGGCTTGAATAGACATAAAAAAATCCCTTCCTCACACCAACATACATTGTAGCGCTATTTACAATAGCCAGACTTTGGAAACAACCCTTCAACATAAATGGCTATAGAAACTGTGGCATATATACACAATAGAATATTATGCAGCTGTCAGTGGAGATGAAGTCATGAAATTTTCCTCTACATGGTTGCACGTGGCATCTAATATGCTGAGTGAAATAAGTCAAAAAGAGAGAGAAAGAGAGAGAGAGATGCAGAATAATATCGCTTATCTATGGGTTTTTTGAAAAATAAAAAACATTTTTGTATAATTCTCAGAGACAATAGAGATGAGGGCTGGAAAGTCCAGCTCACTTGAAGCTCACCACAAAGAGTGGTGAGTGCAGTTAGAGAAATAACTATACTGACAACTAACATAACAATGTGAATGACTGAGGGAAGTAGAAAGCCTGTCTAAAATACAGGCAGCAGAGAGGGGATAGGGTAGTGGCATATTGGAGAAATTGGTGATGGGAATGTTGCACTGGTGAAGGGGGTGTTCTTTATATGACTGAAACCCAACTACAATCATGTTTGTCATCAAATTGTATAAATAAAGATATAGAAAGAACAGACATTACAAAAAGGAGTATATCCTCTGAATAAAAACTATTGAATGGAAATACAACTAGTGATATAAAGGCTATGTGACTGTATAAGGGGAATCCAATGAATAACTACATATATGAAAAAGAAGAAATAAATTAAAATTTTATTCTAGAAAGTTAAGCAATAAATATAGTCAAAAAAGAATTATTTCTGGCTTCACTAAGATTCAATTATATACCTCTTCATTTAGTCTTGATGTCATATGGAAGTAGTTTTATATATATATATATATATATATATATATATATTCACATATATATGTTTTTCTGTTATTTTTACTGACATAACATTAATTCTCAGGTAAGTTGTAATTATTTAAGTGGTGTTCTTTTCTTTGTTTCTTAATATATATTATGAATTTTTATTCTTATATACCACAAATTATTTGCAATTTTTTTTTTTTGGTTTTTGGGCCACACCCAGTGACGCTCAGGGGTTACTCCTGGCTATGCGCTCAGAAGTCGCTCCTGGCTTGGGGGACCATATGGGAAACCGGGGGATCGATCCGTGGTCCGTCCTAGGGTAGCGCAGGCAAGGCAGGCACCTTACCTCCAGCACCACCGCCCGGCCCCTATTTGCAAATTTTATGAAGAAATCTGTAAGGTAGTAATATTTCAAAAATATCTATCAAAATTAGCTTAATGTTATAAATGCAATAAACTTTGCTTAAATTTAAAAAAATTTGTTTTGGGGAGAGACTGAGGGTACCAGTGAGCTTTATTTCTCTACTGAAGGGAAGGGAAGGGAAGGGAAGGGAAGGGAAGGAAAGGGGAGGGAGGGGAGGGGAGGGAAGAAGGGAAGGGAAGAGGAGAGGAGGGGAGGAGAGGAGAGGAGAGGAGAGGAGAGGAGAGGAGAGAAGAGGAGAAGCTCTCCTGAAAGGTCC
>PVKC010003104.1:6316-40413 GCA_004027635.1 Crocidura indochinensis | reverse complement strand
GTCTGGGAAATGTTAAAAGGGCTCTGACCCAGAGGAGAGGGGCTGGCTCTCTCTTCTTGGGAAGAATAAAGCTGATATCTCCCAGAATCTGTCTGTTGTTAATTTCCTCGCCACTACCTGGGGCTGTGGACCCACTGGCTGAGGGGGGTTGGAGGAGAAAGGCCTCCATCAACCGACCAAGCAAATTATCAGGACATTATTTAATACAACACCATTTCTTATCTGCATGTGAGTATCCCATTGTTGTCACTGTATTATTGCCTTTTCTCATTACATTCCATGAATTCCTGGCAGCCAAAATGTTCTTGTAGATTGGAAAAATGATTTTGTCCCATAGATTTGGAGATATCTACTGGCTTCCTCTGTACTGCCGATAAACTCTAAGCTCTTACCTGAGAACAAGGAGATCCCATTATTTTGTTCTACCCTTTAGCATCACCAGGCTGTCAGTCCTTTTCTTTTCCAAAGTCCTAGGATAGTGACTAACTTTTAGACCTTTGAAATAAACAGATTTTCCTCTGCCCTAACGAAAATGTTTTTTATTTAAAAATATTTTTTCTTTAACTCTTCTTTAACTCTCTTATTTTGTTTGTAAGAAGTGATATTGTGTCAGAAATGTGTAATCTCAAAAAACAAACTCTGAGTTTTGTGATTCTGGAATAACAAATCCTGAGTTTTATGAATATGTCAGACGTGCCTCCTGGATAGATTGTCTATCTCCCCTTTGTCAGTGTTCCACCCACCATGTTCTACATTTCTGTTGAAAGTGATGGAGGAGATTCAGACTGTCAGAGGAATTTGTGGCAGGGAGAAGCACTATTCAATTAGGAAAATTTGGAAATACTTTCATGTTTTTGTTGAGTTTGGGGGCGGCTTCATAAACATTTTTGATTTTTAGTAAGAATGCCAAATTTATTTAGACTATTTTATAGGCATTTGATAAAATTGATTGACCAATGAATCTAGTAATTCCAAGTGTTCAGCGTTTAGGCTGCCAAGAATTACAATAATGCCTGTTGAACTTCAGTTAATATTTCCTTAAGCCCTTAATCCTTAGCAATAAAATCATCATCATTTACACACACAAAGTCCTTAGCCAAGGAAACCCCAGGTGCTGTAATAAAAGGGAACAGATTTACTTCATTTTTAGAGTTGCTTTTCAGTATGTTAAAAAACATACTCTATCAATTAGAATTAGATGCAGCTGCATACCAAAATTCCCCAAATAACAGTGGATTAAGTTAGATTAAGTTATTTTAATCAGTGCAAAAAGAATCTAGAGGAAGCCTGGTATGTGGAAATTTGTATATTTGTATATTGACTCATCTATATCCTAGCACAATATTCCCTTCATGTCTCAGGATGGATGCTGGTGACCTAGCTATGTGCCATATATTACCTAAATGGAACACGGAAGACAAAACAACAAAAGGACTTTATCTTACAAGTTGAGTAAATTCAGTTTAAAATTAATCTCTAAAATACCATTTTGATGTTTTGGCTTACATTTATTGCCCTAAACATAGTTTCATGGCCATACTCCCTCTCTGAAGAATAGATATAGGAAAGTAGAATAATATGTGAGTTAGATATATCACTTGGTTGAAGCAGAGATGTACAAATAAAGGAGAGTTGGATGTAAAATCTGGCTTTCTTTCTAGCATACTCCTATCTGGCAATGGTGGTTTTTAAATCTTTATTTGGATTCCCAGATCTAAAGGATTATCTTTCCAAAATTATACTGGAATGAGACTCATAAAACTCTTTATGCAGGTGTCTTGATGGCACCTCTCTTTCCCTTAAGACATTTTTCCCTCTTTTTCTCATCCCCCTCTGCCACTCTGAGTGACTTCAGTTAAGGACATGTTTTGGTGATCTTTCTGCAGCTTGACTCAATTAATTTTCTTTTCAGGTGTTCAGTTTGCTATTAAGTGATAGCTATTCCTTGATTTAGTTGCCTTCTTCTATTCCTTGCCAGCTGTCTTTCTGATTCTAACGCTAGTTTGTGCTGTGTGTGAATTATTTTTCATCTTGGAGCCCACAGTTTTCATTGGGATACCTCTATATATAATACTCATAACCATTCAGCTAATGGCAAATATTTTCAGTTACAATTGCTTTGCACCTGTGTTTCAAATTCACACTCTCATAGAATTGAATGGGAGATTTTGTTTTTAGAGATATAAACCAGAAGCCACTTCAAGCTCACAGATGTTTTTCTTTTGTTGGCATGGTGTATTATTTTTCTAAACAAACAAACACAACTTTTATAGGGAATACCCCTAGGTATTTAGTTACTCAAAGATTGCAGCACTTCTCTTGTCTCCTGGCAGTTTATGCATTTATGTGTCATCTGTCATGTCCCCAGTGGGGTTTTCTGGAACCACGTCAGCTCCACAATTCAAGGGAGGAAATCAAAGTGACAATTACAGGCCAGCTTCTCTTGGAACATTTCCTAGAGCTTGCACTATGATCTCTGGAAATTCAGGTCAGTGGCAACACAGCATCTCTGAACACAAACACTGCTGTTTTTACCTTGATTTCAGATGTTTATAGTTAAGCTCAATTCAGCTTTTTGAATATCAGTGATAGATAGAATAGCTCAGATAATATCCTGTATCAAGCTGATTAAAATGTACATTTGGGTAAAATCTTCTACCAACATCAGTTGATGAGCATAGCCTAAAGAAACCTATGTCCTACAAATATAAGACAGAGCACAGCCTCTTCAACAAGTGGTATTGGGACAACTGGTCAATTATATGTAAAAAGATGAACTTAGACATCTCTTTAACACCATGCACAAAGGTCAAATAAAAATGTATTAAAGATATTGATATTAGACCTGAAACTATAAGGTATATAGAGGAAAGCATAGATAAAACATTCCATGACATTGAGACTAAAGACATCTTCAAAGAGAAAACACCACTGCCCAGGCGATTGGAAGCAGAGACAAATAAATAGGATAATATTTTTTGATTCGGTTTAGTTTTGGGGCCACTTTAACATCTTTTTTTTTTTTTTTTTGGTTTTTGGGTCACACCCGCACCGCTCAGGGGTTACTTCTGGCTCTATGCTCAGAAATTGGTCCTGGCAGACATAGGGGACCATATGGGATGCCGAAATTCAAACCACCATCCTTCTACATGAAAAGCAAACATCTTACCTTCGTCCTATCTCTCTGGCTCTACAAATAGGATAACACTTAACGAAGAAGTTTCTGCACTTCAAAGGAAACAGTAACTGGAATACAAAGGCTACCTACAGAATAGAAGAAAATATTTACCAAATATCTATCTGATAAAGGGCTAATATTTAAGATGTTTAAGGAACAGACAGAATTGAACAAGAAAAAATGTCAGAAAACGTAGAGAAAAAAAAAGAACATTTTCTCAAAGAAGAAATACAGATGGCCAAAGGCACATGAAAGAATGCTCCACATCACTAAGCATCAGGGAGATGCAAACTAAAACAATGAGGTATCATCTCACACCACAGCGTATGTCATATATCACAAAAAACAATATTAACCAGAACTGGCATGGATGTGGGGAAAAAGAAACCCTCATTCACCACTGGTTGGCATGCCATCTATCAGACCTTTCTGGAAAACAATATGGATATTCCTTAAAAAAGTGGAAATTTGAACTTCCTTATGATCCAGCAATACCACTCCTATGGATATACCCTGGGAACGCAAAAACAAATACAAAAATTACCTCTGCACTCCTATGTTCATTACAACACTATTTACAATAACCAACATTTGGAAGCAACCCAAGTGCCAGACAAGAGATGAGACAAAAGAAGATGAAGCTAAAGAAACGGTGGCATATCTACACAATGCAGTCAGAAAAAAACATGAAGTCATGAATTTGCTTATACATGATGGACATAGAAAATATTATGTTGAGCAAAATAAGTCAGAGGGAGAGGGATAAACATAGAATAATCTCACTCATAATTGGGATATAAGGAAAATAAAGGACAGTGTGGGAAGGATATCTAGAGACAATAAAGATGAAAATCAGGAAGACAAGCAAGTAGTTTGCCACAAAGAGTGGAGTGCAATTAGAGTAGAGAAGGTCTAATATGGAAAGGACTTTCATGGCATGCCTTCATTTGCAATAGTACAAATCACAATGTCACAAAAGAAAAGAGAGAGAGAAAGAGGAAGAGGAAGAGAGAGAGTAAAGTAAAATGCTGCCTCTGAAGGAGAGGGTAGTTGATAATGAAGAGGGCATTAGGGAAGGTGAGAGGGAAACTTTTGACATGGGTGGTGGGAAATGCACACTGGTGAAGGTTGTTATATATTGTATGACTGTAACTTAAACATAAACAACTTTATTTGTGAAAAAAAACCTGTATTATGAACAACCTTGTAACCACGGTGTTTAAAAAAAAGAAGCCTATGCTCTGTCAAATGAACTCATTTTATGGTTCTTAAGGTTCCTGGGGTGTTAAGGAGTTCCAGAAGAGACCCTTGAGCTGCTCTTCAAGTCTTTCCAAAGAATAAAGGAGTCTTTATAATAGGCCCAGGCACCTGCTCTTGTGAACTCAAAGGCAAAAGGAAATGATATATAGTTTAACCTTTATTGCACTGGTAGTGACACACTGAAACATTATAAGCAGGAGGCAAATGCTTCAATATCTTTTTTAACCTTAACTGAAACACCTTAGTTTTCTTACCTGTACACACACATACACTTCTGCACTCAAATTTACACATATATTTTCTCTTCCCCTAATACAGTCTCATGAAGGGAACCCCACTGTGGACATGACAGGCAACA
The DNA here is from genome assembly GCA_004027635.1 of Crocidura indochinensis. Lineage (NCBI taxonomy): Eukaryota > Metazoa > Chordata > Mammalia > Eulipotyphla > Soricidae > Crocidura > Crocidura indochinensis. The sequence goes on along the minus strand of PVKC010003104.1, from coordinate 35,617 downwards.
TATAAATGCTGACTTAACATTCTTTGGGAAGGTATGAGAGTACATATAAGACTTTAACATATATTAAAACTATTCAATAAAACAATTGCAAATCTAATTTTAGGGATATTTGATTAATTGGTGACATAGATTCAGGTGTTTGGTCAGTTAATGATCTAAACCACTCTTAACAATTAACTATCTGAATTTACAGATAGTAAATTAGACATGCTTTAGAAAAATCTATTTCTGAACATGTCAAAAGAGGTACTCCAGGTTAGGACACTGGCAAATGTATGGGAACCAGTATTTGTTGAAGAGCTCGCACCTCACACCACATTGAAATTACTTCAATACAAGGTATTTGACTTGATTGATCTTGATTTTATTCAATTTAATTGAATTAGTTTAAATAAAAAATACCAAATTTTTGTATATGTAAGACCAGAGAAAGTACAAAAATGATTATGAAAAAGATTTCTGTTTTTAAGATTAAGAGGTATGAACTAATAGAATAACTGTCTATTGTCTCTACCTCCAGAATATTTCAGAATATGCCTTCATATCACATCCATTCTAGTGCATACTTTTATCTTCTTTACTTTACCAGGGATCTCAAACTCAATTTACCTGGGGGCCGCAGGAGGCAAAGTCGGGGTGATCCTTGAGTACAAAGTCAGTAGTAAGTCTTGGACATTGGGGGTTGTGACCCAAACAACTAAAACAAAACAAAACAAAACAAGATTCCTCTAGGGCGGGGCCACAAAATGTTGTACGGAGGACTGCAAACAATCTACGGGCTGCGAGTTTGAAACCCCTTGCTAGACTATAGCAAGAACACCTAGAGGAATTCCTAAGTTTCCTTCTTTCTCAAATCCATTTTGTGCTCAGCCAGAGTGATCTTTTAGAAATGTTGATCAGATTCTCTTTCATATGAAACTTTTCTGTGACTTATCAAACTTATATTAAAGTTCAGGATGTTTTTAATAGAATCCAAATTTTATCACCATTTATCCCCAGCTGACCTCTCTACCTCAGACTTACCCCACCTCTTACTTATACCACTTGAGCCACATTAAGCCTTCATTAAATTCTGCCTGATTTTAGAACTTACTAATGCCTCAGGCTCTCTGGAATTGCCTTTCCTTTATCTAGAGGATCTTCTGGGTATTCCTTGTGACTGTCTTGACTTTATGTTTTCTTTCAAAGAGCCCTTCTTGGAGTGGTAACAATAGCACAATGGGTAGGGCATTTGTCTTGTATGTGTCTCACCTGGGTTTGATCCCTAGCATACCATATGTGGTCAGATCTTACCACATGCTGCTGATTTTCCCCCCCAAACAAAAAACAAACAGAAAAAAAGAGGCCTCTTTTACTACAGGTATACGAAGGTGCTAATTATATTAGGTCTAATTATATTACCCTGGTTACATTTTTTTTACATTACCCAAAACTACGTGTAGTTTTCTTGTTTCTTTATTACATTTTCTCTATTTACTTTAATGAGAGTTGAAGTCCTGTGATACTGTGAATCATAAAAAAACAAATATGTATTTATGAGACCCTGGGTTTAATTTTTGGCAACATACACAATTCAGATGACCAATATTTATTTCTCTTACATAGTTGATATTTATTCACAGTTTCTGATTCATGACTTTCCTAATACTTGGAATTTTTCTGGTGTTGAGATTGATAAATGCACCTTTTGTTAGGTGAATGGTGTGATTTTAGGAAAAGTCTAAAAAAATTTTAGGAATGATGAGAGATTTTGCCAGAAGAATCAACCATATTATTAGAAAGTTAGAACTTCCAGTCCCACTCCCAGACTTCTGGGGAGAAAAGAGGTATGGAGTTGCATTCAATGAACAATAGCTAGGGAAAGTATCTATAAAAAACTCATGAGAACAGGTTTGAAGATGGAATAACAAGTAGAGACCAGGGGAGACTGGTTTAGAGAAAGACTGGAAGTTCTGTGCTCTTTTCTCACACTATCCTATGCATTTCTTCTATCTGGCTGCTCTTGAGTTAAATACTTTGCAATGAATCATTGATATCATGTAAGGTAAATGGAGGCCTTTAAAATAGTTCTCATTTGTATCTTAATTGTTTTCCATTGGTCTTGTTTTCTTATTACCTTTCATCTGGCTTTTCCCCCTCCTCTTGAGGAGAGGGGCTTTGTTTTGATCTCCATAAATGAGAGTCAGGAGTCCTTAGCTGGAAGCTGCCACCTAAACTTGTGGAGCAACTGGTTTGTTCGGTGAACAGCTTGCAGCGTGAATTTCTTGTATATGAAACCTTCACATCTGTGTGGATTATTTGTTGTGGCAGATTGCTACTGGACCAATGTCTCTTGTCCTACCTGGACAATGGAAACATGGGATTTCCTTTTCTGGGGATTGTGGAATATTCAACCTGCAATACAACATCATAAGTTGATACCTTGAGTTCTGAGAATAGCTCTAGGAAATGGACCAAACTTGTGAAGAGTGTGATTAGGATATACAATTTATAACCAGTATGTCTGCAATAGGGGTAGGTATCAGAGTTTATGGATGGTACCTACAACAGAGAAAGAAGAGGGAAGTCTTGGGAGGCTGGCCTCCATTTATGGCACCTAATACTCATTCTAGTTGAATTCATCTGAATTCATCTGAATTTCTGGAAACCCCGTTGGAATCTGAGATAGGCTTGCTGGTGGGGAGCCTCTGCACATTACTGGCTTTGGGTCCAGTAATTGTGTTCACAGTGCTTCCTCCTATATTCCCCAGCATTAAAACCTTGCATTTGGTGGACATGAGATCAAGATCTGTAGAATGCATGGACACATTAATTTTAGGATAAAATTCCATAAACGAAACAGAGCATCTCCCTGAGGTGAGCATACTGAGTTGATGTGATCAGAAAAAGTCTCATGGTGGAGTTGGCATTTAGGTAAACCTTGAAGAATAGTAAGGATTTGATTACAGAGAGACAGGGAAACACTCAGAGAGGAATGTCTGGAGGTGCTGGATGAAAAAGGCAGAGCTAGAAGTTCTTGAGGAAAAGGCCATGGGTCAGAAGAGACAAGAGCTTTGGGTCACATATGAATTGTGTGTCTAATTATGCCTAACCATTTAAATGGCGAGTTGCCAGGTAGGTGAGATTTACCTCCCCTTTCATAAAGTCATAGGAGCAGCTTTGACAGGAACGGGCATCTGAGAGATGCAGGAATTTGATATGTTGGTGTATCTCAATAAGGAGGCATGTGCATTGAGACAGGGCTTTTGCAGAAGTGGAGTTGGGATTGAGGATTTAATCCATCAGGGAATAGAAGCTTGATTTGATCTGTGAGCAGTGTCAAGTGGCAGACATGTCCTTGGTTGTTTGGGTGCAGGGCAAGGACCTCAGTCTTCAGGTCAGTATATGTATTTTATCTTTAACACCATTGTCCCAGTTATTTTCCAATATTTGATTTGTTTTGGGGGGATGGGATTTGGAAGGGGCACACTTGGCAGTGCTCAGGGGATTACTCCTGGATCTGCTCTCAGGAATTATTCCTGGCAGGGCTCAGGGCACTATATGGGATGCTAGAGATTGAACCTGGGTTGGCTATGTGCAAAACAATAGTACATATTCACTGTACTATTGTTCCAGTCCCTGTCCCAACATTTAAAGTAGGACTATGTTTCACAAAAGTACAAATCTCTGGTTTCAGAGTTCTCAAGTCTTGTGACCCTACACTGCCTTGTTCTGAGAAGTAGTCTGCATCAGTAACAACTACTATCTGGTCTTATTTTCTATCTCTTTTCAACATTGGCCCTCCTTGCCCAGCTGCTGTGGACTAATATCCTGACACAGAGCCACTGAGAGAAGAGATCATGGAAACCACTGTGAACTGGCTGCAGACATGCATTACATATACAGTGGTGCTGGGTTTGTGCTCAGTCTTCTCTGAGCTACCTCTCAGCTTTATACTTCTGAGGCTTTCCTGACTCATGTTTGTAGGAGGCTCTGGCAGGGGTAGTTTCCTTCTTGGTATTTCTTGGTACTTGGCATCAAAATAAGACCTTGCAGATTTAAGAAAGAAGGAAAGAAGATTACTGGAATGAGCTGAATTTGTCCAAAATGGAAACTCAGCCTAGTGTCCATTGCTTCCTTTATCATCATTGTGTTGATAATTACCTACTACATCCTCTTTAGATACAAGTTTACTGCCCCAGTGGTAAGCACCATTTAAGAGTTTCCCTTTTTTGACCCCAGTTCCAGTACATCTTTACCCAGCACTGGTATGAAACTACTCCAATCTCATACACCAGGCTATGCCCCAAAGATACATCCTTGTGGGAATGCGGAGCCCATCAGAGTCCAACAGCCAGCCTTCTGAATGTTGTCATAGGTAGGGAAGGAGGAGTGAGTGATACTGGTACTCAGTTCACAGTTAAACACAAAACCAAAACCAAAGGAATCCTTGGCTTTATTTATTTGTATTTAGTACAGAAAGAGTGTGAAGAAGCTCTGAGTGGGAAGAGTGACAGGTATTTAGAGAAACAATATGGTGTTGGAGTCAGAGTCCTTTCTCCTCCTTAGTAACTGGCTGACTCATGAAAATTCATGGACACTTAAGTAAAGGGGTGATATGATGAATGAGGAGTCACTAGGAAAAGCAGCTGAAGCAGCATGGTGCCGAAGAAAGTATCTGCTTGGTAGGGCCTGTTGTCTGATCAGTGCTCTGTTTCTATGTAAAATGCTTTTGTTTTCTCAGGTTCTTTACACACTCTAGCAATTTGACCCTGCCAGAAATCCAAACCAAAACAAGAATGAACGGCAAGTGATGCACCAAGCTTGCATGTAATGCCACTCCAGTATTGCCTGTTTTCTGTGATTACAAATACACAAAAAGATTTTCCCAGCGGCAGAATAAGCAAAATCATTTGAAATTCAACTGAGCACATACTTAATATTTTTCTGAAACAATGATTTAAAGGAACTGCAGACAAAACTGATTCCAAGAACTCAAGGTTCATATTCTTTGCACCTCCCAATCCCTTGCAGTGGCCACATGATCGGGGGCTGCATCATGTGAAATTAGCCCTGTGGGCTGAGTATCCAGAGTAACCAGTGTGTTTGATCATCCCTGGATTTTCTGTACAAAATAATTAATGTTCTGGGAACTGAGAGAATGACTTCTCTTTGGAGAGATGTATATAGCACCTAATGTAATGAAGTTTCGTTTGTAATATTCCAATGAACTAATTAGAAGTTGTCTAAGGAGTAGAAGCTCAGAAACCTGTCCAGGGAGCCAATTCAACAGCAACCAGGATCACTTTGGATTTGTTGATAGAGTTTGTTATTAATTTCTTAAATAGGAAGTTAGGTAGAGACTACTAATTACTTGCTGAAAAGTTAAATTTTGATAATATCATGCACTACTACAATAGCAACAGAGTGAGGAAATTTTTCTTCATTGAGGCTACATGACATTAACTAGGTGGGGCTCAGTGAGGTAGGGCTCAGTGAGCAGGGGAAGTGAATTGTTAGGAATTTCAGTTGACTAAAAGTTCTTCAATTTGTCCATGCTCTAAGGAGAGATAGTACCTGAGGCAATCCATTGGGCAAGAGAATGAGAAGTCACTCTTGAGCAGCAGATATAAACCATACAGGTCCTTTCAGGAGCCTCTGCCTTCATCTTGATGGTATAGAGAAGGATGCCCAAGATCTGAAGGTCAGATTTCACTCTGACAAAACTGAGTGGGAAAATGATGCCAGAATATCTGCACAATATTATGAATAAATAGTCAGTTTAGACCAAATAAGGATGTAGTTTGAATGGAGATTTCCAAATGCATTAACCTTTTTCCCAATTTTTTTTTATCTTTGGCTCAATAGGGACAAAGGGATATATTTTCCACCATCCTGGTGAAAATCCAAAGGCAATAGGCTAAGATGTTACCAGCCATGAATTTTCTAACTCATAATTTATGAACCATAAAATAAAATATTATTTTTCTTTAAAGAACCCCCAAACCATGCCACAGAATTGCAACTCAGTAAGCTTAATCACCATGGATACAAGGACTCAGTATCAAGGGAACATTTGATCCTAAATCTTATACCACTTTTTTGTTCTTCAGGCACTTAATGTGATTGCTTGTGTTTATTTTCATGAAGTCTTCAATTCCAATCTTGCATTTCTCAGAGCATTAACTGAAGCCAATGTCTTTCTGGGGAAATGAAGGTATTGCTAACACTGGAGAGTAGGACAGAAAGAGCTAAAATTTGTGTGTGTGTGTGTGTGTGTGTGTGTGTGTGTGTGTGTGTGTGTGTGCATATGTCGGAATTGAATTCTCATCTTTTAGAAAGCGTTGTCTCTCAATTGTAGGAATGGATTACTGGTTTGATGGACAAAGGTAAAATACCCTCCATTCAGAGTTATATGTGTGCAGAGAAAGATACAGAGGGAGTTTTGTAAGTGACCTGCCCTTTGAATAAATATGATATGGAATTTTCACTGGGGTGACAATGATACATTATTCTTTATCTGTAAGTCTCAAATCTTAAATTGCTCTTGGAGTGGGGCTATATTTGAGTCACTGAATCTTAACTAGCTTGTCCAAAGATAAATATGGTGATGGAGCAGTGCAGAGGGGAGTGGGGGACACTACATTTATGCTCTCATTTGTCTATGTTTTTTTTAACTATGTATTCATCAAAGATTCACTGGTTCTTAAATACAAGGCATTATAGGGAATAAAAATATAAGAAAGAAATAATTATATTTCAGGGCTTTCAATCCATAATATGACATAAGTAGTTGTATGTATGATAAGGCTACAGAAGGCTACATATCAAGAAGGATTGATATGGAATGATACCTGAAGTTCAGGTAGGTAAAAAAGTAAGAGGGCATTACAGAGAGAAAATGTCTTATCCTGACATCTGTGCACTGATTGAGTTATTCACACAGCCAGAAATTTATATGTTGTATTAAGCAACCCAGGTCCTTATATCTCTTTTCTTCTTTGAATCATCCATATTCAACAAATCAAGAGCCATTTTGAATAATCCCCTGATCAAATTTAGGAGGAACCATTTGTAAGACTGGGTTGGAATATGCATGCTGCCTTTTGGACAAAAATACAAAAATCATTATCATCACATTAATTGTATGTTATCATGGCAATAATCATAGTCTAAGGATATGATATATTTTGACTTCTTTTGTTCATATGATCATCACCTTTATTAAAAACTTCCTATCTCCCATCTGAATTGTAATAATGTCTTAAGAAGCAATCAAGCTTTTCCACAGGGGTTCTCCTTGAGTTTATATTGCTTTGAGCTCCTAGAGAGCTGGCAAAATATGGGTCTAAACAATGCTGCTAACTGCTTGAAAACTTCAAATCCTGTCAAGTTCAGAACTGAATTTCCAATGATCTTAGTTAATGTGGGTATCCCTCCCCAACTTCTTATGTATCCCACCTGAATGATCAGAACTGCCCACACCTGGAATGGGTGGGTAGAAGAATCTGCATGGAGGAAAGAGAGGGAATAAGGAGAGTTAGAGAGAGAAGTGTATGAGAGGCATCATCCTCAGATATTCAGCATCAGATTCAGTATCACCAATTTAGCATTAGCAATTGAGCATCATCAAAGAAGCAGAAGCAGTTAGCATCACCAAAGGGAGCTAGTCAACCAGGAAGCCAGTTAGGAAGCCTGGAAAAAGCAGCTGAAAGGGAGACAGAGGCCGAGAGAGCCATAAGGAGTAGAGAAGTGGCTGCTCAGAAAAAACTTAGTATGGAGGCCATGTGAGGAGGTGTAAATGGTGGTAGGGACTATGAAATAAAGCTGGCTGACTCCTGGAACTTCATCTGACTGCTTTTTTAATCTCTCCACCTTCACCCTGCAACCTTCAGATCTACCAGACCATAGGGGCTGCGGAAGTCAGATTGAGCCCAGAAAGGCCTCACCATCCCTCTACCAACACGAGGACTCATTAATTTATATTAAGACAACAAGTTAATATCACTTTCCTGTCTTAAGCACTGGCCTCTGAGTCTCTAAGCTACTTGTTCCATACTCTCCACCCCAACAAATCATGTGTTGCCTAAGTCTTTGTCTCTGCTCATGTTTTGTAACCAACTAGAAAAACATCAGGCCATTTCTCCTCTTTCAAATTTTCTTGGGTATCATTTGTATTCTCTCAATTTAGACATCAGTTCTATGGCACACCTAGGAGGGAAATGAAATGTCCTTTCTCTGAGACAGAAGCACAGCGGTTTATCCTTTTCTCATTTTTCTTGACATGATCTGTTCTTGTCTCTTCCCAGTCTGTAATCTCTTCAAGTACTGAAAATGTCCCTCATTTATATTTACATTTCTTTTTTTTTTTGGTTTTTGGGCCACACCTGGTGACGCTCAGGGGTTACTCCTGGCTATTCGCTCAGAAGTCGCTCCTGGCAGGCACGGGGGACCATATGGGGAACTGGGGGATCAAACCGCGGTCCGTCCTAGGTTAGCGCAGGCACCTTATCTCCAGCGCCACCGCCCGGCCCCCTATATTTACATTTCTGTTGTTTGTCCCTTAATATGGCAAAGTAGGTTCTTGGCAAATGTTATTTTGAACTCAATGGGAATCTAAGGAGCGTGGAAAGCAGAGACTGTATATATGACCTTTACTTTATAAACATTAATGCAAAACAGTGTAACACACTACCAAATAATGGCAAAAGCAATATTGGACAGGAGGGTCAAATGCAGTTGGGATCAGCATTCTCTAATGAGGTTGACTCACACAGGTTTTTTCATGCCTAAATAGTGGATTCTTTAATTTCTCCTAGGAAAAAACAATCAACCTTTCATGGGAGTCCCAAGGAACATTGCCTAGATTATGGTCATGGACCATTAGTGATGCAATAATTTTGCAAATAGATGTCTACTTAGTTAATTTTGCTTCATTAATCTTAGAAAATTATCATAGAGGAAAGGACAGGTTAAACCTCTCCATAGCCAAGTACCTTGTCCCAAATAGTGCTCTCCCTTTGCAGCAGCAAAGGGAAGGAGCTAACAAAAGAAAGCCAGTCTAGGTTTGTTGGCTGTCCCCCTCCCCTCAAGTCTGGAAATAGTCTTTTATTTTTTGTTGGAGAAGTCTCCCAATAATGAAGATAGTCATGGACCCCACTGTTAAATCTAGACAAACAGGGCCTACAGTTCAGTGCTTCTGGGACTCTGTGAGGCTGAGTAAATCTAGGCTACCCTATGGTGCTGTGGAGACTCCAGATAGGGCTTTACCCAGAGTTTCTTCTGGGTGGATTTTGTGGTGCTGGCAATTGAATCTGGATTTACTACCTTCTGGCATCTGGGGAAGAGTCATTAGAAGTCATCTATTTTGGGAATGAAAATGGTTGGTGCTTTTTGTTTTGCACTAGAATCTCTGTAGCAATGTCCCCAGGGTGGCAGTGTTGATTTTGCTATAGAAAGCTCAGCATTAATCTTGAGTTTAGTATTTTAATATCCTGCATCTTGTTGATTCACCCTTTCCCATGTGAGCACTATTAGAGAGGTTTTTATTTATTATGCAATGCTAATTTCAATGGTTGGTGATATTTCTTGTAGCTAACAAGACTATAGCACACAATCACTAGAAATTAAGTCTCTTGACTCAATTTATCTGATTTTTATTCTTGATTCAGTCCTACTTAATTCAGTCCCATTATTTTTTAATCATATTCACCACTACCTGTGACATATATCACTCCATTGCTCCAATTGTACATTTGGAGCTGCTCCAAAGAGTACTCAGCAAACTGCTACTATGGTTTAAGCGAGCTGTTTTTTTGACTTCCAATGTTTTTTTTTTTTCTCTGTGGTGTGGTGGTAACTCCTGAACTTAGTTTCAAAGATCTGGTTGCTGCTTAGTAAGAAAGTTAAAGACAATAGAGTGCAATATAGTTTTGTGTACAGTGTTGTGTACTGCTTTGAATTCTGGAGGCTCTTAGTTCTAGTTACAGTCTAGTACTACTAGCTGAGTGACCTTGAGTATATTTACTAAGTGCTTAAACCTCTAGAATCCTGATAGCTATTTTAATCATAGTGCCATTTTAGAAGGTGGTTATGAGAACTGAGGCATGTACTATCTAGAAGTGTTAATCCTCTTATAAGACCTACTGGTTATTTCTCTAGTCATCTCTAAGTTAAGTGCTTCCTTAAACAATACTAAACTCAGGGCATCCATTATTTTTAAAATTTAGATCCATGGTTGCATTCAGTGGTATCTTTCATCCTTTAAGATACCTCCTGACATAACAGCAGAATCTATTTTATTTACAATTATAGCTTTACTTTAATCCTAATGTCTTCTACAGTTCTCAATAATATTTTCTGAATGAAAGAATGAGTAATCATCAACTTGGGGATGTATGAGTCACAGACTTCCTGTAACGATATTTAGATGACTTAATTCTAATCCCTAGTAGTAGATAGGACTCAAAGGAATATTTTGTGACTAAGGAGACAAAGTTTATACTGTGTCCACTATTCCTAAGTTTCCATAATATCTTGCTTCTTAGAATTAAAATGGATTAACTTCCTTAGCCAGTGGCTTTGAAGAAATGTGGGCTTCATAAGGCAGACCACAACTATCTTTATAACTATTTTGTCTTCACTGCCTGGTGAGCAGGAATGACAGGCCTATTGTGTTGATGGACCCCTGTGGTCTAGTTCAAGTGGAAAGGAACCATACTGGTCCAGTGCTAGGTGTCTTGTCCTAGAGGATCTCAGGGAGCAGGTCTTAGGAATGTTTTTTCATAGTTGAGTGCAACATTGTAGTGTGTGCTCCCTCTCAACATCTTCCTGTCTACAGTGATTCCTTCCAAAGTCTTCACTGTTTACTTCTTCATTTCTTCTGGGCTGAAGCCCAGTATTATTTTAATAGATACAGATTAATTACATGTATCCTGACCATCTTCCAACTGTGGCTTTGTCTGTGCTAAGAACCTTCCTCAACATACAGGAAATTCCAATGTGTTCTTGAATATTTATCCCAAGCTCCATGTTTGTGTGTGTGTGTGGGTGTGGGGGGTGTGGGTATATGTGTGTGTGTGTGGTCATGACATCCTCCATTTCCCAAAGTTAGTCCTTGGCATGTGTAGGATTGTATTCCAAAACCTCTCATGTGAGCTGACCTAATAGTACCCAATGGGTCACTATCCTCTTTTGAAACATTTTCCTTTTCCCAACAGTATTTTCTTGTCTCTCCCAACATGCCACTTTCACCTGAATTCTTAATTTAGGGTCTGCTTCTGAGAGAAAACAAATTAAGACATTTACTTTTTCAGGAATATTCTTCATCTCCCCTTCTGTCTCCCTATCTACTTTGCTTTACTTCTTTCTGTGGCATGGCACTCAATAGATGCTATATACACTTAATTACCTATTATCTATTTCCTGACTACTTCCCGGTTTTCCACATGTGCTTCTCTTTTTTGTTTTTGTTATTTTGGGGGCCACACCCGATAACGCTCAGGGGTTACTTCTGGCTATGTGCTTAGAAATCGCTCCTGGCATGGGAGACCATATGGGACGCCGAAGGATCGAACCGCGGTCCATCCTAGGCTAGTGATGGCAAGGCAGATGCCTTACTGCTTTGTGCCACTACTCCAGCCCCTCCACATGTGCTTCTTGAGGACAGACCTGGATTTATACCTTTTGGGTTCATTGCTGTATCGTGCCATTACTGGCACTTACACAGGTCTGGCACATAGCTGGGTCTACTGATCATTTGCTGGTTGAATTACTAGATGTGTAGCTACAGAATAATTAAGGATACTCACATTAAAGAGGTAATTTTGGATTTCTAGAAGGAAGTAATACTTAATAAATGACATTTAAAGCACCTAACAGTCCATACTTAAAAAGAAATCCTTGTTCTCCTGGGTTGTGTAGCTTTTAACTGCTACAAAATCTGGTTTCCTGGAGTCTGGGTACAGGATAACTTTTGGGCCAAGGTCCATGTGTCCATATTGGCTCTCTCCCTTCAGCAATGTCGCATGATTTCTAAAAGTTCTCTGGGCAATGTGTTGTGTTGTGCCAGGGAAAACACTTAATTAAAACTTAGATCCTGCATCCATGGGCTGTGTTTTAGGGTTAGAGTGTGAGGCTGTGCTGCTCCAAATTGGACCAAGCAGTTATCCATTTGCCTATCTAGTTTGGCTAGTTCTGTGTGACTAGCTCTTTCACTTAGACCCTTTAAAAACAGAATGATCACATTCTTTTTCTTTTTTATGGCAATGGGAAGTTGTACAGAATTTTGAGAGTAGGAAAAGCTTCCTCATTGCATCTCTTCTAAGACAGATACACAGTAAGTGGGTGCAAGGCGAGCACCTTCACAAGATGGCTCCACTGGGCATGAGGCACGCAGTTAACTAAGGAGTTCCCAGCCTCTCAAGAGTACAGACTGAATTCTGCATATACTACCCATGCCCAAACATTCCAAGTGATGAGAATGGCAGTCTTGCTTAGGGCTCCATCTTGGTCAATGGAAGAGGAAAGATACTAAATCCATGGCTGCCCACTTTATGTTTACCCATCCTTGTTAGAAAGATCATTGAAGCAGCAGGACAAGGAAGGAACAAGGATCCCAGCTCACAGTGATAGTTACTACTCTTTTATCTTAATCTATATATCCCAGTGGCTACCTAACAGTTGTTCAGTCAAATTTTCCTGCATGAAGGGATAACTGAACTGAAAAACCAATATGCCCCCAACTTCAGGCTAGGAAGAGGAAGGAATTTGGGTTTCTGACACATTGTTTGGTAATTTTTTATAACCTGAAGGAAATTGTAAAATCATTTATTTTAGTTTGTAGGTTTCCATGGTGTCTCATTCCAAATGAATGAGACTGTTTCTCCGTAGAGAAATTGGATTTACTTTTGCTTATAATAGGGAGATGGTGGGAGGGGGTCTAGGAAGAATCAAAGTCCTGAGATTCAGCAGATTCCCCGCCACTGCCTCCTCACCCAGAGTCTGATTAGCAGTGTCTTAAAATCTTCACTTTGGGTGACTTCTTTCACCTGTACTTGTGGTAAGAGTAAGCAGCCCTTTCCTGCCTGATGACAAAAATGGAGACTGAATAAGGAGAGTTCAGAATAGGCAGTTGTGACAAGTTACACAGTTGTCTTCATGGGACCATGCCTTGACCATACTTTCTTGTTCCCAAGAGAGGTTCCAAACCACTCTCGGTACTTTGTTAGAGAATTCTGATTATGTATATTACAGTTGAATTAGCATCTTTTGGTCTTTGGTCTTTATCTATTAGACTGTCGCTTTGGAACATCTCAGAGAAAATTGATTCTGTTTCCAAAAGGCAGCAGTGGGACCAGATCTCACTGATGGGGCAGGGAGGTGACAAGGTTACCACCATGTGGGTAACCCAAGTCTGGCACATCTGGATTCACACCAATTTCAGTCTTGCGACCACTGGCCTTCAACTCTCTGAGCCTGTTTTTTCTCTGTAAAATGGACTTGAGGACTACAGTAAGGATTAATACACAAGGTAATGCATTGATTATAGGATATTTCCTAGTGTCAGTCATGGTAATTAGCATCTTACACAGCAAAACACCAAGCATAGACTATTCATTTAGATGGTATAAATTTGATTACCATCATATCTTTTCTATTTGTAAGGTCCTTTATCATCCAGATAACATTTACCTAACTGGCCCTCCCTAGCTCTCAACTCTCTCACACATTAAACATTAACAAAGCACCAGGACTGCCGTGTTCTATTCATTGCTTTGAACATGGTCTCAATACAAGTTTCCACCATAATCAGCTACCGTTACATTTTCAGATAGACTAAATCTCTGACATGTTTTGTTGCTTGTTTTTTAAATTAGGATTACTCAATATTTAAGTAAAAGTTCCATATGCCTGCAAAATTATCCATCCTCTGAGAAAATTAGAAACTGTGATTGCACCTGGCCTACCTGGTATGAATGGTACACCGAGGTCAAGAAAGCCTGCTTTTTTAGGATGGACATGTCAGGGTCAATTTCCCAATTGCATTCACTGGGGTTCTGGTGAAGAGGGTGGGTCCCAGCCAGCGCAAAAGAAGCTCTCTTTCTCCATGGACTACACTCAGAGAATGTCTTGTTCTAGTTGCATGAAGGTGCCTCAGGGGCTCTTCCAGCTCACGATCAGCCTGATTGCTATTTTTTCCAGAATATTCCCTACCTGATTCATGCAGGTGCTCAACTTGGATACTCAAAAAACAAAGTTGGGGGTTATCACTCCTGTTGGCCCTCACAAATAACTGCTCAGGGGGTGCGAAGAAGGTAAGGTATGGCAGGTCAGGAACGAGTCCAGAAATCTGGTTCCTGAAAATGACCCTGTGATTACTGCAGCAGCATCTGCAACAAGTAATCTTGGCACTCAGAAGGTCTCTGACTATGTTTTCCTACAAGCATGGATGTTTCATGGAAATGTGACAGAAAACATATTTGGAGATCATTAAGGTAATACTGACTTGAAAGTTTGAAGCTCTTTAATGTTTGGAACATTCCGCTTCAGTTATTGGTGTCACTGGAAGCTCTTGCTAAGTTTGCATCTTTAATGAAAGTTGATGGGGGCTGGGCGGTGGCGCTGGAGCTAAGGTGCCTGCCTTGACTGCGCTAACCTAGGACGGACTGTGGTTCGATCCCCCGGTTCCCCATATGGTCCCCTGTGCCTGCCAGGAGCGACTTCTGAGCCAATAGCCAGGAGTAACCCCTGAGCATCACCGGGTGTGACCCCCCCAAAAAAACAAAAAAAACAAACAAACAAACAAAAAAAGAAAGTTGATGACACATTGGTTAGCAAGTCATATGCACTGTTTGTTTTTCCCTGACCAAGAGTTCAGGAGCAAGGCCTTCACTCTTAAGGTCAGGGACAGGTAGTTTTGGCAAGTTAACTCAGGTGGAATGACTTAAGATCCAGTGTAGTGAATATGTAATCTAAATGGAGAAAGAGAATCTAGAACCTTTGCTTTAGGACAAGTACCAACAAATAGCCAAAAGTTGTGCTTGCAATTGTGAGTTAGCTAAATTAAACTAAATTAACTAGTACTAAAATAAATAGACATCACAAACTAGCAGGATCTATTTCTGTAATTCTCTGTGAATTGACCTTGGTTAATAAAGCACTGTTAAAGTCATAATTCTGGATAGTTATTAGACCATTATCTTAAATTCTGGAGATTAGTTGTTTTTCCTGTCCTTTTTTTATTTGCCAGTATGTGTGCTGCTAGGTACTATGCTGGAGGCCATTGATTAGGGCTCTCCTGGCATCAAAGTCCCATCAGAAGGGGAGGCAGAAGTCCTGAGTGGAAAATGGATTTGCTTAAGGTCCAAAGTATCAAATGGAAGAGTAGAATTTGCAGTTGGTTTTCAGTTCCAGGCTAGTATCATTTATTCTTAGAAGTTTTCCCGGAAGATGAGTCAACCTGGACCTCCCAATGTCAAAAGACTGAATAAAGATAAGGGGGCTTAGAGTGTTTCTCAGGATAGAGCACTTGACTTGAACATTGGGAGGCCCCAAGTTCCATCCCTAGCACTGCAAAAATAAAACAAAACAGCAAACCAAACTACCATAGAAAAGGCATATGGAATTGGTTTCAAAAGTGGCTGCCAGCTCTCGAATGGTGATCCAGATTTTTCACATATTGTCAGATATCAAACATTCTGCCCTTGTTGGCCAATTTGGCCAGTACAAGTCAGCATTTGGGCTCTCAGCAAGAGGGAAACTCACTTCTCTCTCCCCTGTTCATGACATCTTGTTGTCAGGAGGTGCAGGTGTGACAGAAGGACCTGATCGCTGTGTGTGTCCTTGGCACTACAGAACTGCTCTGCTCAATGTCTCCTGCTTTTTCTGTTCTCCTACTTGTCCTACCAATAGGGGCCTTTCTGTGTGCAGAGGCAGGTATGAAGGAAGAAGTCCTGTTTTTATCAATTAGAAAGTTAAGAGACTAAGTATTTGCCAAACTCCTGCACGGATAAGGAATGACGCAGAAGAATCAGAGGTGTCCTTTGCATTCAGCGGTCTCAGGTCTGTCTCAAGCAATCAGAGAGGCACATGCATAACATGGATAATGAAGAGTAGCCATATAGCAGGAGCTGGACCTTGTTGCTCAGAGGCAGCAAAGTGCATAAGAGGGAAGACATTGATGGTTGACATGAGATTTTAAAGATGAGTGAGACATTCTTAGTGTGGCATCTCCAGTAGTGAATTTGCTATGAGGGTGGACTCTGAAACAGCAGGGTGGGAGATATTTGGTGGTATGGGAGACACTTCCTCAAGAATGAACATATTGAACAATCTGAACCTCAGAATCAAAAGATTGACAAAGGGTGCTAGAGTAATGGTACAGTACCTTGCATAAAGTATTTACCTTGCATGTGGCCCACCCAGGTTAATCTTAAACACCTTCTATAGTCTCCTGAGTGCCACCAATCTGATCCCTGAGCACAGAGCCAGGAGTAAATCTTGAGCAGCACCAGTTGTGATCAAAAGTCTACAAAGACATTGATGGTAGACTGCAACATCAGATTTCACCACAATGGATTCTACATCCATGTTCTGTCATGTTCTTACAACTCCTTATCAACCTTAGAGCGGTGCCAATTAAGGAGAAATAACTACTTGTTAGGAATCACCCTGCTGAATTTAAACTGCAATTTTCCTGATCCCAAACCTGCCATTTGTGCGCTGGCATGTGGTTGTACTGATCAGAGCTATGCTAGTGCTACCCAGTGCTAGTGTTCCCAAATGATTCAGGAAGGGAGGAGTCAATTTTTCCCCATCTGGCAAATCTGTGGTCACCCCAACCCACCTTCACTCATTTCTTGGCCACCCATGGTCTTCCCTTTTGACACCTTTCCCAGGACCTCACCCCATTTGGTTTCCCCTTTCTATTATTCCCATGATAGCAGTCAGTTCTGACTTTCCTTTTACAGATTTCATACATAATAATTGCGCCTTCCCTGCATAACAGAATCAAATCTCCTTTGAAGGAGAGTCCTCTACTTGACTTTCCAACAGGTGCATTTATGTGTATACTTATGCATGTGTGTTCATTTGTTGTGTATTGAATACAGATATGTGCATATTTGTGTATATGTTCATATATGTGTATATATGTGTGTATCCATATATATGTGTATATCCAAGTAGAAGCTGCCATTAAACACCAGAGAGCAACATTTGTTTGTATCCTGTCCCAAAGACCTCAGCCTTTGGAGGCAGCCCAGGGCAGCTGTGGTGCAGGTTGGCTTTCAGCCACCCAAACCTAACTTCTAACCTTTTATTCACAGGTATCAGCACACAGTCAATGTTTGCACCCTCCAGGAAGACCTGGATAGCCTCCTATATGGAGACTTGATGATAGTGAGCCTTGTGGGGTGCTCAACTCACTATCATAGCCTTGCAGCTCAACACGACTCATATCCGAAGACCCCTGGTCACAAAGCTATCAGGAAGTGGAGGGAAAGTCTCTTCAAAATTTACATTCTTGCTCTGTCTTTCAAGGAATGTCACCATTTCAATCTCCATGCAGGTAGCAACAAGCCACCTGATCACCTGCTGTGATCAGGCTGTGCCAATTCCTAATCACTCTTCATGTGCCCATCCTCGTCAGGTAGGCTCAGAGATAGCTCTCTTCCTCTGAGAGTCAGCACTGTCCCTCTCCTGAGGGGTATAGCTGTGGTATAGCCTTAAGGCCCTTCATCTACTGGCTCTGCCTAAACCCAGTGAGGAAGATCATCTCAAAGCCTCATTCCTGTGCAGATACCTTCCCCCCATCTCCTTGTACTTCTGGAAGCTCTGGCATGAATAAACCATATCCACAAAGTAGTCACCATGCATGCATTCAGTCAGCTCCAGTGACTCATCCTATTCTTGAAACAGATGTATACCAAGCTGTGAAAAATCATGGTTACTGTTAGAGTCTAGAGTCGAAGGACAAGACTACACAACTGGAATAAAGCGGAATACTCTATTTTTATTATTTGTATGCTTTTTTGTTTGTTTTGGGTCACACCTAGTGGCACTCAGGAGTTACTACTGGCTCAGTACTCAATAATCACTCCTGGCAGGCTCAGAGGACCATATGGGATGCCGGGAATCAAACCAAGGGTCTGTCCTGGATTGACCACGTGCAAGGCAAATGCCTTATTGCTATGCTAGCCCTCCAGCCCCAAGCAGGATACTTTAAATCCATCTGCCAACAACCCCCAAATTGACCAGCCAGGGTCATCTCTAGAAGATGAATCCCACCCAAGGTTATGAAGAAGATTATAAAGGGAAGGGATATAAGGAGGTTCTAACTTTCTGATGGTCTTTAAAATAATTGGATATTGTCTAGTGGTACTATCTTACTGCATCCTTGTGTCCTTCACTGATAGGCTACTTGGTATGGCCAGGTAGCTTGAGGCATTATTAATGGAAATAGGCTTGTGGAAACCTAGTATGTGACTTACACAATGTGGTTCTTACAAAATGGTATCCCTTCTTGTTTAGAATCCAGGTTGTCACAGTTACACTAATCACATAGCTGCAAAGAGAAATCTCAGAAGGAGAGGGTGAGCCAGGTCCCTCTTTGCTGAGGCCATACCAGCTGCATCAACCACCATAATTTTTGCTCCAACAAAAACCCAGCTTTTCTACTCTCTACATCTCTCTGCAGAAACACCAATCTGACCAAAACTCTAGGGATGCTGATATTTGAACTGACATCACCAAGACTTTTTGGAGTGAGTGTGGTATATGTGCTACCGAAGTGAGCACTGGAGTGAGTGTGGGTACCCTCCCCGCACCCTTCTTATTCTTCCAGAAAGCCTGGTAGATGGGAAAACACCCCCACAAAAGCTAAGATTCTAGCAATAAATAGTGCTTGAAATTCCTGGATGGTGCAGCTGCATGGCAACTCCAATGTTTTTAATATTCTCATTTCCATAGAAACAGACCAATTTATATACCAAAGTATATCTGAAGACTCATAAACATTAGTTCAGGAACAAAAGTAACAGAATGATCAACTAGCAACAAGAGGTTACCAAAACTTTTGACATGACTTAATGACCCCATTGTAAGATACAATAACTTTCACAAATTTTTTGTACTCTTTTTGATCTTTCTTTTAAAATAATTTTACTCCCACTTTCCTGGAAAGATGTATTATGATGAACTATGGCAACTATATAATACATGGTCTTTAAATAAAATAACTTACTTATTAAAAAATTTACTCCCCAGGGGTCAACACAGAGCTGAACCTGCTTACTCAGGGCACTGGAGTCATTTGGTCACCACCTTGTAGTAGGCATGTAGGCACTAAGGTGGGTCATTTCAGTCCTGACTGTTGAAAAAGTTAAGGCAGCCACCAGGTGGCACTGTCTAGCTGTCTATTCTTGGAACCCCTGGGCTTCCCAGAGCCTTTTTTTCTGCTGCTTTTACAGACCCATGACAGCCTAGAAGCTCTTGAGAGCCTAGGATGTCCAGTGGCTCTTTTATTAGTGTGGAAGTAAATGAATGGAGTCAATAGTCAGTCACTCAAATCCAGCCCAGGGTCAAATTTCATGAGCTTGCAGAACAAAGCAGCTCAACTCACCCATTTTCACTGGGGTCAGATTGCTGGCCAATAGTCTCACCCCAAAAGATAGAAAAGGTTCTGGAACCAGCCTGCTTTCTTTACTGGGTTGTAAGAGATTGAGTGAAAAAAGGGAGGCAATAAGGTGTGGAAAAGGGAGACAATAGAGTGCAAAATGGAAAGTAATTTCTTTCAGGAAAAGAAATCTCTCAGGAAGTATCTCCACTGGACATTAAATATTTAGCTATTCTTGCTTGGGCTCTCCAAGTAAGTGGACAGGGATCTATCTGGGCAGTTAATTCTAGGGAGACAGAACTGTTGGAGCTGCCTAAATGGTTGTCTCTAGTTTTATGTCTTTAGTTTTACTTCCTCCTCCCCTACCCCATGATGTGTGACACTGATGTGGTAGCATCAGTGACTAGAATGCTTTTCATGATTTGACCTTGAGTGCACACCAGGTACTGGGGAAGAAGCTCTGTAAAGGATGCTTCAGCTTTAACCATTTTTTTTTTCAAATCTCACAGCATTTTGCCTATCCCTAGAAGAAAACTTTCTACCCTTAGGTGGGCTAATCCTAGAGTGAGAGCTCTCACTCATTTTAAAATGAAAGGAAACTTTCCCTTAACAGAACTCTTTGATCTCTGGAGTGATATGGAAATGAAGGTAGCTCATTAGAAAAACTGAAGTGCTTTGGGCAAAACGTGGTCTGCTTCATTAAAGGTAGCAGTATTTTCACCCAAAGATAAAGCAGATAAAAATTTCCTCAGGCCTGGGGTGGAGGAAATGCACCAAGATTTGCTAATAGAGATGGGGGTGGAGTGAGGAATTGTGATGCAGATTAAAGGGAGAGAAGCCCAATTTTCCTCCCTACTGAATCTTGGCTGCTGTGATTTTTGTCAATTTCATTTCCCAAATCTTTCATGAAATCTGAGGAGAACAACTTTGGTAGAGAACATATCCCTCTAAGGGAGCATTGGCAACGTCTAATGAAATTTTCACTCATCACAACTTGGGGAAGGGTGATTTTGGCAAATTTTGAGTAGAATCTGGGACACAATGACCTACCTTACAGTGTCAATAGTGCAAGGATGGGGAACTTCTGGGATAGCACCAGATGGGAATTTGGCCTGGCTTTGCTCTATTTTTTTCTCTAAGGCAGAGTTTCATCATTAATATCACTTTAATATTGCTGTAGTTCTTGAAATCTCATGATGAAATAATTTTGCTAGAAGGTGGAGAAATTTGTGAGACAGGAACTCACAAGAAATTAATGAAGGAGAGAGAGAGTCCTATGCAAAAATGATCCACAGTCTCCAAGGGTTTCAATTCAAGTACCTTGGTGTAAGAGCTTGGGTATTTCTTATAGTTTGCAAATTAGAAGTTCTGCCAGTTGCATTCTGAAAGAATTTCTTTTTGTCTCCAGGATTCTGAGCACATTTACAATGCAGTAATTGTGGAAGCTCTTAAGGAGAGCCCTTTGGAGAGAGGAAGTTGCTGGTACAGTCAGAATTTGAATCATCATTCTCCTATTGCCCAGGGCTCATGAGTGTACACATACCTCTTTATTTCTAGCCTGAGTTTTGGCTCCAGATAAGAGGATGAAAGAGAAGATGCTGGTTTCAGAATTTATGAATATAAATGATATTTTTAACCCTTTGTTTCCCCAGTTACATATTCTTAAATACTGTGTTGAATGTATACCAATTGGGATAGAATACAGGCTCAGTTCATGTCTTTTGAGGCAGTTGAAATTGCATGGTTTAGTGTAAGTCTTGCCATTCAACAGTCCATATTTTGTCTCCCCTACTCCCCAGCTTGTGAGTTTTTCTTTTCTTTTCTTTTATGGTTTTTGGGTCACACCTGGCCACGCTCAGGGGTTACTCCTGGCTCTATGCTCAGAAATCGCTCCTGGCAGGCTCATGGGACCATATGGAATACCAGGATTCAAACCACCATCCTTGTGCATGCAAGGCAAACACCTTACTACTGTGTGATCTCTCTGAACCCGTGAGTTTTTTTTTTTCTTTTTAAAAATTAGTGTAGGTTATGAGAGTATTGCTCTTTATTATTTTGATGTGCAAAATGTCTCCTACCTATGAAGGTTTTATGTCACTTTCTGTCTGCCCCTTCTTCCCCCCATGCTTATTAATTTCAGTTTGGTAATCCATGGCCAAGAGCTAGTCATTGTTTCATGCTATATGTAGGGTTCCAGAGTAGAAGGACGTGACCACTCAACTGAAATAAAGTTTAATACTTTAATTCGTCTGCCGAAAAGACCCCTTAGCCTGGTCAGCCAGGGCTATCTCCCCACCCCCACCCCTGGACTACCCCCAAGGTCATGAGGAAGATTATATAGGGAAGGGATATAGGGAGGTTCCAGCTTTCTGGTGATTTTAAGGATCTTGTCTAGAGGTAGCTTCCTACTCCTACCTTGTCCTTCCCTAATAGACTACCTGGTTTGGCCAGGTAGATTGGGGTGGGGTCTATAGAAATAGGCTTGTGAAACCCTAGCATGTGGCTTACACCATGTGCTCCTTACAAAATGCTCAGAATGCTCAGAATCTTACAAATGCTCCCTGCTCAGAATCTAAGAAGAAGCCTGCCATGTGGTTTTTACAAAATGGTATCCTTCCTTGTTAAGAACTCAGGTCCCAAGTCCCAACACTATTCTCTTGTTTTGCTTCTTTAAATACCACGAGTTGAATCATTCCGTATTTGTCCTCCTTCTGACATATATTTCTTAACATGATATCTGTAGTTTTATCAAAGTTGCAACAAACTACAAGATTTTACTTTTCCCAAGAGTTGCATAATATTCTCTTATATATAGATGCTACAACGTTAATCATTTATCTGTTCTTGACATTTGGGTTGTTTTCGTATTTTGGCGATTGAACTAAGTGCTGCAGTGAACACAGGTGTGTATCTCTTTGGATTAATATTTTTTGTGTTATTGGGGTCAGTGCCAAGAAGTGGAGTTGATGCATCATATAGAAGCTATATATTTAGTTTATTGAGATGTTTCCATGCTTGTGATTTTTGAGCAAGAAACTTGATGACTTAATTTTTTTAATCCACAAAATAAGGATATAATACTTCCCTCATAAATTCTTTAAAAATTTATATGGGAAACTGGACTTAAAATAACCAATACAGGGCTAATATATATAGTGACTCTCATTAATTAATCAATGCTATTATATTCAGTGAGAAAGGTCAAAGAAATGCACAGGAGATGTCTCTGAGTCTTTAAGTGGATCATTGAGAAAGGACTGCATAGTAAGTAAGGAGATAGAGGATAGGATAAAGTTTATTTGATCTTTTCAAATAAGGGTTAAACTTCTTACAAGGTGCCAACCTCTGAGCTAGGTTGCAGAAAGAAGGAAACTAAACAGGATGTTTTTAGGATATTCTCTGGTCTAGGAAGGTCCCAAGCATGAGAAATATAGGAAACTGCTATTGGGAATAAGGGGGGGGGGTAATAAAGGTGAGAGTAACGAGTCAAAGATTATATGACTTTTGAATTGATTCTTCAAGATCATATTTGCTGGAGATACAATAGTGAGAAAATGGGGATAGGACAATTTGGAGTTGAGGATACAAGGAATTCTGGAAAAGCAGAGAGGACCATCTGATCCAGCTGGATACCTTCCCTCCCCTGATCCAGGCTACATGTTTCTAAGCACCTCCTCTGTGTCCTGCCTAAGAGGGCCCTGAGGATAAAGCTCCCAAGCACCATAACCACACCTTTCCTCCCTGTATTCCCACAAATCGACTTGCCAAGTTAGAGTTTTGCTCCTAACTAATATATAAATAAAAAATAAACCTTATTATAGTTCATCTAATTTAAGGTGTCATCAATCTTAGAATCACCATCATTTTATGGACGAAAAAGACATGTCTCTGCCAGTTCAATGACATGACATGTTAAAGTATGAAAGAAAGATGCGAATCTTCAAACTGATGAAATCTGGCACTATGTGTGGAGTTATTGATAAATGCCCATGCATTTGGAAGAAACAATGGTTATTACTGTCCAGGGGATGGGGTTAAACATAATACGTGCTCTGCTTTGCTATGAGAGGAAGACTGTCCAAGGCTTGGAATCCTGGGGGAAAGTAAATTTTGCTACACTTTATTTCCTTGCTATTTTGCCTGAAAAAAAGGTAAAATTAAAAGCTCTCAAAGTTTGCAAGAGGGAACCAGGGCATTTTCAATATGCTTCTGACGATGTTGGTAGAAACCCGGTTCTCCATCTTCTTTGGCTCTCTAGGAAGCAGACCAATAGACTGCCCACCTGCAGAGGCATCCCCTCACTTCATAATCCCCGAGGGAGAGAGACAATGAGTCAAAGTCAAGCTGAACGTTTTCAAAGATATGGAAAGGTTCCCCATGGAATGCAGGATGGCTGCTCTATTTATGGAGGTGCTTTGAGGTACAGAGAGCCTACATGCCTGAGTGCTCCCTAGTCTAGCTCTTTTTATCTCTGTTTATAAAGACCAAGCATGGTTTTTGATTTTGTTGTGGAGTTGATATTTTTATGCTATTTATGGAGAAGAGAGAATGATGCTTTCTATCTTGACTGCCAGAGCAGATTATTGATTGATAATCCTATATTTTTGTTTGCTTATTTTTATTTAGTTTATTTAAAGACCATGTATCGCATAGTTAACATAGCTGACCATAGTACATTTGTTTTCAGGTAAGTGGAGAAAAATTACTTAAAAAAAATGAGGGGCCGGAGTGATGGCACAAGCAGTAGGGCGTTCACCTTGCACGTGCTAACCTAGGAAAGATCGCAGTTATATCCTCTTGTATCCCATATGGTCCCCCAAGCCAGGAATGATTTCTGAGTGCATAGCCTGGAGTAACCCCTGAGTGTCATCAAGTGTGGCCCTAAAAGCAAATAAAATAAAATAAAATAAAATAAAAAATAAAAAAAATAAAAGGAAGAAAAGAAGGAAATTTGGAAGGAACAAAACAAAGAAAAGAAAGAAGATTAAAAAATGAGGGGCCCGAGAGATAGCATGGAGGTAAGACGTTTGCCTTTCATGCAAAAGGTCATTGGTTCGAATCCCGGTGCCCCATATGGTCCCCCGTGCCTGCCAGGAGCAATTTCTGAGCATGGAGCCAGGAATAACCCCTGAGCACTGCCGGGTGTGACCCAAAAACCAAAAACCAAAAAAAAAAAAAAAAAAAAAAATGAGTATAGGGTGCCGGGCGGTGGCGCTGGAGGTAAGGTGCCTGCCTTGCCTGCGCTAACCTAGGACAGACCACGGTTCGATACCCCGGTTCCCCATATGATCCCCCGTGCCTGCTAGGAGCAACTTCTGAGCGAACAGCCAGGAGTAACCCCTGAGCGTCACTGGGTGTGCCCCCCCCCCAAAAAATGAGTATAGCGGGGCCGGGCGGTGGCACTAAAGGTAAGGTGCCTGCCTTGCCTGCGCTAGCCTTGAACGGACCGCGGTTCGATCCCCCGGTGTCCCACATGGTCCCCCAAGCCAGGGATGACTTCTGAGCGCATAGCCAGGAGTAACCCCTGAGCCCAAAAAACAACAAAAAAATGAGTATAGTAACAAGAACATTTGTGAAAAATATTGTATCCCCAATGAAGTTATTAAGTCATTGGATTTGCCCTGTAGCCTGGAATGAGGTCCCATGATCCAGGAATTCCAAGTACTATTGCAGATACTGTGACTTTTGTGGAACATGTTTTTAGGTGCCAGGTCTTCTCGAAGTATGAGAAGGTGGGTGAGTGTACCTTCACTCACTCAAAAAGTTCTGATGATATGAGTCCAATACCACTATGTGCCTTCTCCTTGAGAATATGGTTGTTTCATTGGAAAATGGAGAGGACCTGGGGACAGCTATTTTGAGGGTTTTGGGAGTCATAGGCTGACCTATGAACGTGTTTGGTTTCTTTTGCTCTTTGTGAGTGTTCAGGATCAGAAACTGCTTGGCTATGCATTCACATTTAGTCCTCCAAGAACTGTAATGTCAGTGACTCTGAGCTTCCTTCTCTTCTCTCCTTTGCTTGGAGGTTATCTACTAGCCACAGGTTGTTCCAAAGAATTAACCTCCCAAGGCTGTATCTTCTAATGAACCAATAGTTAGAGAGGGTTGGCAATAAAATATCCTAGGCCCTTTTGATCACATAACGTTCCTCAGGATATTCTGATCTACCGGACATATCATTTCTCTACACAGGATGTTCTCAGTTCAGTGGCCAATGAAAGGGGCTGACGTAAAATCTCATTTCCCTTCCAGCCCTTTTGGACTTTCAAATAAACTATAGGGTTTGCACCTTTTTCCCTAAGATTGCTTTGACGCAATAGGTCAAGACAATCTCTTATTCCCAGTGCTGAAAGCATAGTAGGTCCTTTAAAAATGTCTGTTGGAAGAAGAAATCTTAGTTATATTGAGGACCAAAAAGAATGAGCCAAAGTTCTAAGAACGTTAAGGTACAGGACAGATAGATAGATCCTTTCTTTAGGACTCATGTATGTAGGGATGTACCTGCTCCACCAAGCTTCCACTTAGCCAGTGCATGCACAATACTCACCCGAATGGAATCCTCCAGATAAAGGACTGTGACCTGGAAAACATTACAAGTACAGTAAAGTTTCTGGGGTTTCATGTTGGATGTCTTCTGTGATGTCATTCCCAAGCCATGTGACAGATGGAATCCCTGTAGAGCTATTTGTTCCAGTGGATCCTGTAGCATAATTGTTTCAGGTATTTTTCTTGAGGCCAAAATATCTGGAGATTCCACAGATAGCACCACACCAGAGATGGGGAAAGAACAGCATAAAGTAGGGCATTCCTTCCCTCCCTCACTCCCTCATTCCTAATTGGGCTTGACCTTGGGCCTTCCCATAAAGGAGATAAACTGCTTGAGAGTCACTCCTAAACTCCATTATTCATACAGAACTTCTCTAGAGTACCCCCACCTAATCCCAAGCTATGTCCTTTTACCCTTCAGATATCACAGTTACTTTTAGTCCTATATAAGCCTTGTTGAAAGGAATAGTCTCTCTCTGAGATCATCGCCCTCAGACCTGTTCTATTTGGTCATCAACTGGGGAAACATCTTTGTACTAGGGAAACGTACTAGGGAAACAGAAGTTGAACTTTGCCAGCCAACAGGTCAGCAAAGTTCACTATAAGACAGAGTTTCTGTGCTATTGCTCTGGCTCCAACAGAAATTTTTTTTAAATGGAATCAACTTTTATTCTATCAGAGCTGCCAGACCATTCTTTGTCTGGAGAGAGCAGCAGCAAGAATAGCTGGTCTGCTTCTTGCCTGGGAAGGGGGTGGTGCTGCTCCTTTTATTGTTCCCCTCTCCCAGCAAGAGGAGGTTGCGATTTTTATTCAAGAGTACTGAGTCTAGTCACTTCTATTAAAGTATATATAGGAACAAATTCTAAAGTGTTGATAGCTTGTACTCATTTTCTCACCAGATGGAAGAAAGAGCTCGCTCCACTAGCATTGGTGCGCAGGAACCAGACAGTGGTATTAACCCAGTAGAGAACTCTTTCCTGCAGCTGTGCAGTTCCCCATGGTTGGGCACTGTGGAAGGTAATATCCTCATCTCTGTAACCTGCACTCCTCCTATTTTTGTGGTGCTACTTTTCCTCCTGCTCTGCCTTTTGAACTGGTAGCTGGACCACTAGTTAGATAAGAGGTCTGACGGTATTTCTTGAGATGCCCAAAACATAAAGGTATGGGGACAGTCTCATTGCTGACTCTTAGAGATAACCCCCCTCCCTTGACCTTTTTCTCTTTAGTTAGTTTGTGGTTCATGAATATAGTTTATCCTGTGGAGTCCCCATTCAATTTTTGTAGGCAAGCAGGGCACCTGGATTTTTTATATGCTATCTTAAGATTTTATAGGTTGGTTAAAAAACTGTGTCCAACTTGTGCATCTTGTCTGTGGAGTGAGGAGTGCGTGTGTGTGTATGTATGCATTTGCACATGTGTGTGCCTGAAGAAGACCATTTCTATAGAACTAAGGCCCAAAAGTTTTGCAGAAGAGCTGCTGGGAAAGGCCAGAATTTTCTCTAGGTTTTCTGTTCCTCTGAAAAGAAATTGGCTTCTTGCTGATGAAGCCTCCAGAGGGTTCTGCCTGACTAAGCAAGACAGAGTCCCTCTCTAGAATCTGTAAATGAAAGGGTCAGACTTGGGCCTGGAGATGCTGTAGCCACACTTGTGGGGCTTTCAGTCTCACTGTTGTGGATGTCAGGTCCTTCTGGAAGATTTTGACCAACAGACTCAAGCTTTCCTGACCTCCGGGATATGTGATGGGCATGCCTGTTTATCCTTCAATATCAGAATTTTGTTTTATTTCGCGCGTGTGTGTGTGTGTGTGTGTGTGTGTGTGTGTGTGTGTGTGTGTATGCAGGTGTGTTGCTATAACAACCAAGCCCTGGAAAGCCATGGGTCGGGGAGGGGCTGCTCAGCCCTCTAGAATATGTCTCTGATTCCAGGGGGCCACTCCCAGAGAAGTCAGTAGGAGGTCAGCTCAGTAACAAGCATAGCTTCCCAGACTCATCAAAAGCCTTTTCTTTGTAGAACCTGTCTTTTGGATCAGGCTTTGGGGATAGGGCAGACTCCCCTTCTTGAGGCAGTGTTTTTTGAGAAGTGTCTTGCTCTGTATCAATTGCGCATTCAGTGAGGATGGATAGCATGTGCTATGCATGGAGCCCTATTCTGGGATTATGGGCACAATACAGTACCAAGAGTGACACCTTTTTCTTGAGCTCACTGAGGTTCTTTTGCTTCTGTGAATGTCCATTCATCAACTTCCACCTCCTTTTGCTGTGATCAGCAAAATGGCCTTCAGAAGTAAGATGTTTGCTTGCTCTTCAAAGACAACTTGATTTTTAGCAGATGACTTAGAGAAAAAGAAACCTGCTAGTTCATAGAAAGAGAAGATGGCTTCTCCAGTTAATTTGTCCAAAATGCATGTTTGACCTTGACAGGGTGGGGTCACCATGGTTGTAGGGTCCTATGGTCTCCTGGAGTCCCTGTGTTCTTGGGATTCCTTCTACCCATTAGGCACTGCATGCCTTTTCAGGCAGTCTTGAGAACAGGAAAGGGAGAATCCTAGGCCTAGTTCATTGTGCTGAGAAGTTCTTTGAAGGTCTTCCATACCCAGTGGTTTTTGTCATGCAGAGCCTTGATTCTTGTGCTCTCTGAGTTACCTGCAGGCTGGAGCTTGCTTTCTCTGCTTCTGGTCCTCTTCGGTGGGCCTGCTCTCTGGTCTCCTAAGGTATAGCTAAGGCCCTTCCCTATTGCCCTATCCTGCATCTGCATTAGCTTCCCTATCCCTTCTTACCATATAAATCAAATGCTACTGCAAGAGCTCAGAGAACCCCTCAAAAGAACTAACTTGATATTACTATGCAAATTTCTCTTAACATCTAGATAGTTCTTTAATTTTTCTCTTTATAGAAAAGTCCCACTTTTTTAAGACTATTGATGATTCTTGGTTTCTCTCCAAGAGATTCCTGTGGATTTCAGGACAACTGGAATATCTTTTTCTTTCTTTCTTTTCCTTCCTTCCTTCCTTCCTTCCTTCCTTCCTTCCTTCCTTCCTTCCTTCCTTCCTTCCTTCCTTCCTTCCTTCCTTCCTTCCTTCCTTCCTTCTTTCTTTCTTTCTTTCTTTCTTTCTTTCTTTCTTTCTTTCTTTCTTTCTTTCTTTCTTTCTTTCTTTCTTTCTT
>PVKC010003103.1:0-30643 GCA_004027635.1 Crocidura indochinensis | reverse complement strand
GAGAGAAGGAGGGAGAGAAGGGAAGGAGGGAGGGAAGGAAGGAGGGAGAGAAGGGAAGGAGGGAGAGAAGGGAAGGAGGGAGAGAAGGGAAGGAGGGAGGGAGGAAAAAGGAATGAAGGAAGGGAGGTAGAGAGAAAGGAAGGGAGAGAGGGAAGAAGAAAGAGGAAAGGAGAGAGAGGAAAGGAGGGAGGGAGGGAGGAAGGGAGGAAAGAAGGAAGGAAGGAGGAGGAAGGGAGAGACAGAGGGAAGAGGGAAGGAGAGAGTGATGGAAGGAGGGAAAGATGAAAGAAGGGATGGAGGAGGGAGGGACAGAGAGAGGAAGGAAGGGAAAGAGGAAAGGAGAGAGAGAAGAAGTGAGAGAGGGAAAGAAGGAAGGAAGGAGGGAGAGAGGGTAAGATTTATAATAAATCATTATAAAAATGATTTATTGTTGCAGCTATTACTGTATAAATCCTGTGACTATTTTATTTACAATGTGGTCCAGAAGGAACAATCCATCAGCCAGTCTGCCATTTCAAGGAATGAATTGACTTTTTCTCTGTCTCTGCAGAATCTGACAAGGTTAGTTAGGAGCCACACAATCCCAAACAGACACATGAGACAGGTTGGACAAAATACATCTCCTAGAAGCCAAGAGTAAATCCTCTTGGCAAAGTATGGTCTTCAGTGATGGCCTGGAGAAGAACAGAGGGAAGCAGAGACCTTAGGAATTTGCCTTGAGGTCATTTGCAGGGATTGTCTCCAGAATTCCCATCCCCATAATGCACTGAAGTTCCATCTCCTCCAGAAACTATACAAATTATTGGCTTCAGTAAGCAAATGTGTGTGTATGTTGGGGAGAATCTGGGTAATCAGCAAAACATTTCTTTTTCACAGCTGTGGAGATCAGACATTTGAGATCTGAGCGCCAGTATGGTCAGCTCTGATGTAAACCCAATTCCTGGTTGTGTCTCACAGAGCCTTCCTTGGTGTGTGATCTCATGCTTTGCCTTCTTTTTATAAGGGCGTTAATCCCATCCAGAGAACCTAGTCTAACCCTAATTTCTTCCCGAAGACCCCACTTCCAAGTATCATACCATTGGGATGCCATGATCAGCGCACAAATTTTAACAGGACACAAACATTGAATCTGCACTAGTCCTCCTGACTATTTTGATCAGGTCAAATTCTCCCCAAGGTATACCTAAGATATCAGACAATTTCATGAGGCAATACTGAATAGTGAGCAAGAAATAATGTTCTTGCTTAAATTATCAAGGGTTCATAGTAGTTTCATGAACATCAGAGCAAATCTTTGGATAATTCATTTATAGGTAAGTTTCTCAAACTGGATCAAATAGTAGAATTTTTAATTCAATTAATTTATCTATAGGGCAGAAACTCGCTTGTGGTCACCACAGGTCTCTGAAGATGGAAAGACTCATCCTTTCAAGATCAACCTAGAATCAGAACCACAGGTATGAATTTTATTTTATTCATTTCAGATACGAACTTTGAATTGAATGCTATTATATTTTATTTTAAATAAAATTTCTACTAGGAGGGAAATTACATAGAAAGAGATGAGAATAAGTCACCTGATGAAGTAGTGTCTGCCTTGACTCTCTGAGATTAATTTATATTGTTCACATCTTCCCGTGCCAAGGCAAACAACTTTTTGAAAGATAAAATATTCTCGTCAGGTAGAATTTGTCTATCCATGAATTTACTTGTCTTTTCACTTCTTATAAAGGACCAAGAAGTTAAAAGAAGTAAAACAAAAATAGAATCTAAGCACTTGAAACAGGTGTCTCGAATAGTTATTGTGAACATTCTTCAAACTTTGTTCAGATATTACTTTACATCCTCTTGTTAACTCTCAATTCTGGCATTCTATAATAAAATTTATTCTGCCAAAAAAAAGTTTTTCTTTATGTCATCATAGTGATATCCTAACCATGGCTGTTGAATTACAAAAGAGAAAAGATTTTTCCCTCAAGGCAACAATAATGAGCTAAATTAATCTAAAAAATCTGATGCTTACCTAACCATGTACTTTAAAATCTCCACAAAAAATGGTGAAATTAAACCAGCCTTCAATAGCCATCCACTGGGACAGTCATTAAAACGTCATTTTAAAAACAAGATTTTAGAATCTCTAATCTTCGGAAATTGCCCAAGTTTAGAGACATAGAACCATAAAATTAAATACCCTTTTAAAAACATTTCTACAAAACAATAATAGATATATCCAACATATTGGTTTTCCATGTATCAATTGAAATTTAACTGAAAACATGCTTGTGATGAATATTTAAGCTATGATATCCCATATGAACTCCTGACTCTGTCCTCAAGGTTTATTTTTCCCCATCCTTTTTTTGGGGGGGTGGGAATGCACCCTGTCAGTGTTCAGGGCTTATTTCTACACTCTACACTCCTAGAATCATTTCTGGTGGATTCGGGGAATCATATGAAATGTCACAAATCAATCTAAGTCAGCTGCATGCAAGGCAAATACTCTTCCTGCTGTACTATTATTCTGCCTCCATCCTTAGTTTTCTACTGTCCCCACAACTTCCATTTCTTCATTAAAAATATACATAAAAATGACATTTGTACACATACCTTAAATATTTCAAATATTTAAATAAAAATGATATAGGAAAAAACTGGCATAATCACTTGTTTCCTGAGATATTTAATCACATAACTGGAATCCTTAAAAAAGCACTCTTTCCTACCTGGCTATCACCAGATGGCCTCCTGGCCTTTCTGGATAAGGTTTAAGTGGTTTTCTGGAGAACAGCATCCCTTCCTCATTACTATTATAAGGATCATTACAAATTACATTGGATTAAGGTTTTCTTCAGAGTAGATACAATCTTCCCTGAGAAAAAACATCGCGAGTAGTTAAATTTTTAGAAGGAATGCAGTTATTTATCCTTACGCTAGACTGGAGGAAAGAAAAAGCTTGGCCCTTAAAATCACCAAGTACAAAAAGAAGGATCTAACAGACCCCAAAGAATGTGAGCAAGATAAGCATTTCTTAAAGGCAGAAAGCTGAGTGTCTTGGTCTCTTCACTCTGAATCTCCCAGGCATAACAAATGGTAGCAAATGCTAAATAAACAACTGAGAAATGAAGAAAAGGAACTGGAAGGTTGAAAGATAAACTAAGCTGCATTTTCTAACATTGTCCAGGACCGATACTGGGAACCAATTCTAAAAATGACTGCGTGTTAAAAGTAATCTTGAAAGTTGAGTGAGATCTTTAGAAAGGATAAGATTTCTGCCTCCAGAAAAGTGAGCAAAGATTAAATAGATGACCTAGGTAGTGATTAGAGGGTTTGAATGCAATGAGTTACCCTGGTGAGTTAGTGAAACACATCTCCAATAATCGTGTTCTTTAATGGATGAAAAGATTGAAAGATGAAAAATACAAAATTCTGGAGACAGAGCTGTTTTATGAAATACAGAGCTTCCCAGTAATGCCCAGCACATGTTTTTCTACCATGTTCACTCGTGATCACAGGGAGGGAAACACATGACAAAGAGGCTGTAATGTGCTTTAGAAATCGCAACAAAGGACAGAGAGATAGTGTACAGAGAGCAGGGCACTTGTCTTGCATGCAGTTGAACTAGGTTCAATCTCCAGCATTCCATATTGTCCCTGTAGCCCTAGCAGGAGTAATTCCTGAGCTCATAGTCAGGAGTAACCTGTAGCATTACTGAGTGTGCCTCTACCCCTTAAATAAAAATTTTAAAGAAAAGAAAAATAGCAACACAGCCATAAAGATAGTACAGGGATTATAGAGATTAAGGTGCTTGCGTTGTGTACTGCCCACCCAGTTTGAAACCCAGCACTCCCCATGGTCCCCCAAATATCACCAGGTGTGATTCCTGAGCACAGAATCAAATGTTTTACTTTTAAAATCTCTCCTTAATGTTCATAAACCTAGTTCCATCAATGTGAGATGTGAGACTCAGGTCAATTCAATTAGCCAGATCTATTCAAAATAGCAAATCCCCGGTGATCCCTGATCATGTTGCAGTGACCCCACTGGCATGTAAATGACTCAGCAAACATGTGTTCAGCTTAAACCTTGGATACTTTTTGTTCATTGCTATCTAGAATTGGAGTTTAAGAACAATTCTTTGAGTTGTTGCTCTAATGAACGTTGCCTTTGTAAGCTTAAGCATTACTTTATAGATAGAATTATTCAAAAAATTAAATCTAAGTCCTCATTTTTTTTTTTGGTTTTTGGGTCACACCCGGCAGTGCTCAGGGGTTACTCCTGACTCCATGCTCAGGAATTGCTCCTGGCAGGCACGGGGGACCATATGGGGCACCGGGATTCGAACCGATGACCTTTTGCATGAAAGGCAAACGCCTTACCTCCATGCTATCTCCCGGGCCCCTAAGTCCTCATTTTAAATACTCTGGCCTCTTAACAGTTGTGCATGAAGCCACTTTCCTGCCATTTGAGGTTTAAACCGCATGGGTATTTATGATACTTCAAATCAAGAAAAGATAAAGAATGAGACTGGGGAGAAAAAGGTGAAGATTGGGTTAAGAGCTAACAAGCAGTCAATCAATTGAACATTCCATTAGTTTGAGTCATTGTTAATTCTTACTGGCAACCTTTCCAAGAGACTGGTATTTGAAGGACTTAGAGATAAGAACCATTTCAGTTCTTCCCCTACTGGGCCTACATATTGCTAGCCCTTATGCTCCTCGGGCTGGATTTCTGCAGAAACCATTATTTGACACTGCAAGATAAACTTTTCCTACACAAACTAACTGAATTTCAGCACATTATATGCTCTCTAAAAATCTTATAGCATAAAGTAGAAGGAGAGGTGGTGATAAAAATGAGTGAATTAAACTTGCTAAAATGAGGTTGCAAAAAACGTTCAACTCTATATAAACTTTTTTAATTAATACAAATTTATGCAAGAGATGTCTTTTTAAAGCCAACATGAAAACTCTAAAAATAAGACCACCTATTCAACAGCAAAGGTGTATCAGTGTAAGAAATAAATATCACTAAAATATCATGTTTTAAAATGGCATTGCAGCTGAATGGTAAAGCAAAAGTTACACTGTAAATTATGTGACCTTTGCTATTGAAATGAAATACTCTTACTCATTAAAAAAAAATGTAGTTGTCTGGGAGGAAAAAAAAGTAGCATCCTACTATCCAAGCATAGCCAAAAATAATGCAATGCCCACATATTTACTTCTATTGTCTTCCACTATATATAGGTTTCACATTTTGGATTTTTTCTTATACAATTATACTAATAATTGGTGCAGTTTTAGCATATAGATTATTTGCATTTTCTAAACTATTATTAAATAGCCTTTTTTTCTTATAAATTTAGACTCAACATTTTATTTCAATTTGTGGGGGGCCATACCCAGTGACACTCAGTGGTTACTCCTGGCTATGCGCTCAGAAATCAATCCTGGCTTGGGAGATCATATGGACACCAAAGGATCAAACCATTGTACATCTAGTCCAGCATAGGCAGGGCAGATGCGTTACTGCTTGTGCCACTGCTTCATCTCCTTTATTAATTTTTATCTAAGGTAACTTTTTTTTAAACACTTTATTTATTTATTTATCTATTTTTGTTTTTGGGCCACACCCAGTGACGCTCAGGGGTTACTCCTGGCTTTGCACTCAGAAGGCGCTCCTGGCTTGGGGGACCATATGGGAAACCAGGGGAATCGAACCGAGGTTCGTTCCTAGGCTAGCGCAGGCAAGGCAGGCACCTTACCTCCAGCGCCACCGCCCGGCCCCATCTAAGGTAACTTTGTAAAATTTAATTTGCAGAATTATTTATAGTTGAGTTCCAGGCATATACTGTCATAACACCAGTCCTATCACCAATGTCAACTTCCCTCTACCAGCATTCCCAATTTTCAATACCTTCATCTATTCTCCCACCCTGCCTCTTTGCCAGGCTAATGTTAAGGTTAGTTGTTGTAATTTGGATCTCATGCTTTTTGAGTTTGTTTGGAGAGTTTTTTGTTTGTTTGTTTGTTTTAGTTTTTGAGTTTTGTTGGTTCGATGGTTCACATATATAGATGCATCACACCTTTATATTACCAATGTGGCTGAGGCCCCTGTCATCTGCGCTGCTTCCTCCCATCCACCTTCTTACTCCCACCGACCCCGGTTTCTTTTCTTTTCTCTCCTCTTCAGAATTATTTAGGGACTAGAGGAATCTGGGCATCCACTCCTCTAATACTTTGCATTCCTATTCATTCCTTTGTCCTGTTATTTTATGTACCACAGATAAGTGAGATCATCCAGTATTCATATTTTAGACTAAAAATAAATCTTTGGTTTTAGTTTAGATAAACTCCTAGACACAAAATAAATACTTTCCATAAATTCTGAACATGGCTTCTAGCAGACATATAATGATTCTATACAAAGCATTGCTTTAGGCTAACAATATGTTGATATTATGTCCTTCATCAAAGCTTGCAGTCACAAAACATTACCCTTATCTTTGTTTAATATCAGTTGAACAGCTCAGGCTTATAAAGTGGCTATGATAATACAGGAAAGTATTTGTCCAGAAACAAAATGTTCTGTTATAATGGGAAGATAACTGTTTCCATTTCCTTATAAAGGAGTGCTTCTTTGCCAACAGTTTGATAATAAAGATGTACTACATGCATATCAAGTGGAATATGAGTTAAAATCACTTATATTTTTGTAAAATACTTTTGGGGTTGGGAGAGGTAGTATAGCAGATAAGGCTCTGACCTTGCATGTGCCTAACATGGGTTTAATGCTGGCACTGCTGGGCATGGCACACATCTGCCCCCAATAAAAAAATGTTAAAGATGTTTTGATAATGAGAAGACTTTGATAATGATAAAGCAAATTTCTTCATCCCCTGTTCCCCAAACTCTTATCCAATGAGAAATGTGAAAATAAATCACTGATGAAAAAAATAATTCCAAAGATGACTTTTCCTAAAATGGTAAATATAGGGGGAGAAGGTGATTGTTTGTTTACAATTCTCAAACATGTCAAAATAGATTGATCCCTTCAGTGTGACTTGTTCCAAATACATGATCACATGACCTAGTTTTCCTTATTTCCATTATTTATTCAAAAAACAAAAAAGTGTACATAATTAACTAACAGATATGAAACATGTGTCTACCTTTGTTTTAGGACTGAATTTTAAATCTGTGAATGATTTCTCCAAGTAAGAAGCCTTTAAGGCAAACTTTCTTGGAGTGTAATTATTGCTAAGGTCATTCCAAAAAGGGGAGAGTGTTTTCAAGAAGTACATTCCTCCAATGTTAGCAATGTCTTCTCAAGTTTACGTAGCTTTTAATTTAGAAACCCTAGAATTTCATGAACTCAATGTATTTGTCCTTAGTAATACTCTTAGTAATTAAAATAATATTTTAAATGTGTTAATTAATTTCATTAATTTGTTGAATTTCTAAGAGATAAGAACCATATGGAAGCTTTTTCCTGGGTAAAATAAAAAACATAAGAGCTGGACTATATTAACTGACATATAAACTTTTTACTGGTATTCTATGTTACTAATGATTTTCCAGGAAAATAGTGAGGGAGATTAATGTAGCACACAAACTTCTAATGACTTTGTCTTTTGTTTCTATTTGACCATCAACAATGATGTAAAACTTGGAGAGAATATTTCCTCTCTGGGCCATGCTTGAATTTTCTGTTTACTGTTGGTATAGACACTCCATTGTGTTTTTTTGGAAAGACTTGAGCTGCTCATAACCTAATGCTTTGCACAGCTTAAATGCAAATGTTTGAGGCTTGTACAGTTCCTTTCCTGATCTGAGTAGAAAAATGAAGTTGTGTTTTGTTTTGTTTTAACAAATTTACATTTGTTAGATATTTGTATAGATAAAATTTAAATTCTCAAAAAAATTCAGGATATATTAACTTACATGCTGCTGATTTTAAAGTATTTTTAGAACTTACTAGTGTATGTGTATTTTAAGAAAATCGTATTATTTGTAAAGCAATCATCCATGTTTATTTTTATTTTAAGACAAAAATAGGGTAGAGATTGTTTCACCCATAAAGCACCATACTATGCTAACTATTATTCCAGAATTTACACATCTATGTGACAAGAGTTTTAAGTTAATAGAAACTAAAATATTGCTCCTCACAAAATTAATTTTTAATAAAACATTATCTTTTGAGGAATATTTAAAATATTTAAAATAACCAGAAATGTTTATACTAGTTAAAATCTGTGTTAAACATTGTGGCACATTTATAAAAGCTAATGAGTTTGACATAATTTTGTGACTGAAATATTGTAAATATTTCTCTTACTAATCTTCCAAGTGAAGATTTGGAAAGAGAATCATTTCATGTGCTTTATAGCATTCCCTTTTGGTTTTCTTTTCTGACTTAAAAGAAAAATCACTAAATGATTATAAAATCTAAATAATGATGAGAAGGCATGGTCTCTAAATTTAATAAATTGGGTCAAGAAAGGAGCTCAGACGTAGAGTACATGCTTTTGCTTGCATGTAGTCCTGGGTTCAATCTCAGGAGCAAAATGATAATGATGATAATGACAACTGTAGCAGCAACAATTCTATAGAGTTTCAGATCATTCACACATGTTTCAGACTGACTCAGGGTATAGGTTTCTAATTTGACCCTTTCATAAAGTAAAAATTGTTTTGTGAAACATATTGGTTGACAATGAAGAATCTTTCCAAGACTACGAAATATAAAAGTTTTTTAAACACACATGAAATTATCCGGTTTTTTTTTCTAGTAATTTGCTTCTAGCTTATTCCTGCTTCCTAAGATAAAAAAAGTTTTAATTATTTTACAAGGTCTAAATTTGTAAATAAATCCAATTAGGAGTTTGACTTTAGGGCCTGAGTGATAGCACAGTGGTAAGGCATTTGCCTTGCACACTGCCAACCCTGGAAAGACCCAGTTTGAATCTCTGGCATCCCATATGGTCCCCCGAGCCTGCCAGGAGTGATTTCTGAGCACAATATCCAGGAGTAACACCTGAGAGCCACCACGTGTGGCCACAAAACAAAACAAAACAAAACAGAACAACAACAAAATAGAAACAAACCAGAATTTGATTTTAGTTACGAAACAAAAGAAAAAAACGGAACTACAACTCACATTTATTAACAGTATTTCTATTGACTAATATTCATTCTTTGTCAATATCTTTCCTCGACCTCTTAAATGAAGGCAGTGTTATTAAGACATCAATAACAGAAAATCATGTGATGTATAAGTACTATTTGAGAAAGTGTAAGTAGATTAATTTTTCTAGTTCAGAAATATTTTCTGACAAAATTTTCAAATTCAAGTTTCATATAAGAAAGTCTTAAAAATTATAGATGTGAAAGTCAGTAGGGAGCAGACATCTATATAATGTTGGTATTATTTCAAAGTGTGTTTAAAAAAAAAGGTCAATTTTGGAAAAAAGAGGCTCACAGTGAATCAAGGTTAGAGTTCCATGTCCTGAGCACAGAACCAGGAATAAGCCCTGAGCACTTCTCAATATGTCCCTAAAACCAAAATAAAAAATAATGTTAATTCCTTCCTACCTTTAACATTTGGTAGATAAATTAGCACGTGGTCATTTCATGAAAAATGTTAAAGGTTGTTACCTAACACCTCCTTTAACCTTGTCATTAATTTGTGTAGAATCAAAAAGCCTTTATTAACAATAGCAATGTTGTTATTTTGCTCTTTAACGGCTGTGTTGTGCATTGTGTGGCTCTGTGTATTTTGTCTGCCGTTGTACAGGAGTTCAAACCCATTGGTACCGCGCACAACAGAAAGGCACAGCCTTTTGTTGCAGCAGCAAACATTGATGACAAAAGGCAGGTAGTGAGTGCTTCCTATAACTCACCAATTGGGCTCTATTCTACTAGCAATATACAAGATGCACTTCACGGACAGCTGCGGGGTCTTATTCCTAGTTCACCTCAAAGGTAAGTGTTACTCAAGTTTCTGGCCATGATGTTCTTAACAGCGATCATAGGGCTTTTTTTTTTTTTTTTCCTTCCCAAAGTCCAGCTCTTGCTATTCAATGTTTACCTTCCTGAAGGCACATATTTTATTTTTGAGAGAAGAATCTGGATTGTGGTTCTAAAGTTTCTCTTAGAGACAAGCATGTACACATGTTCTAAAGTTCAATCAGCTGGTTCTTATCCTTGTAGTGAATAGACTGTGAAAATGAAGAAATACTTTCATTTAATTCATCTCAATACTTGATGGTAAAGAATCATCTCTGTATAGATATCATTCGTA
Source organism: Crocidura indochinensis (assembly GCA_004027635.1). Classification (NCBI taxonomy): domain Eukaryota; kingdom Metazoa; phylum Chordata; class Mammalia; order Eulipotyphla; family Soricidae; genus Crocidura; species Crocidura indochinensis. The sequence continues at coordinate 20,338 of PVKC010003103.1, read as the reverse complement.
CAATTCTGTCTAAAAATATTACTCTTCCATTAAGGGACTTTAAAATCCTTTGTTTTTTTCAGGAGGTGAACTACTTTGAACACAAGCACAATATTCGGCCCAAACCTTTCATAATTCCGGGCCGAAGCAGGTCATAAACGCTGAGATTGTAATGCTTTAAGAGTGCATGCTTCTCTAATAATACCTTACTAATTGCCAAGAAGAGTAACTTTTAGTTGTTTGGAATAACTTTGATCATTTTAGAATTTAGCTCAAAAAACAAGAGAAATGAATTCACTCAGCAGTGAATAGTAGTGAATAGTCTCCAACTAGTCTCTATCTCTGAGAGTAAATATTGAAAAGATTATATAGAGTTGAGAAATGTTGTAAATCAACACACATATTTAGAATCACCCTGGTGTTCTGATTATATCAGCCAGAACAGTGACCTTTGAGACAGCAGGGGAATTCTGGGAAAGCCCAGCCAGCAGAAATAGAAATGGAAACCAAACCCCATTAAGAGTCAGGATCTTAGAGATGCCCCCAAGGGAAGGTTGATACAGCTCGTGTGTTGGCCAGACATTAATCCACCCAACTCAACACCTGCTTCTCACTGCACCATCAGAGCCTCTGGGGAATCCCACTCTTTCTACCTCTTACACACAAATAAATTTGTACTTGCAAAGAGCAGAGGCCGCTTAAAAAGGATTTTTCCACTGGGGCTTTGGTGGTAGGCTGAGTTTAGCAGGAAAAGAAAAAAAAGGTGGGAGAGTGGAGATATATTAAATTATGTAAACATTGGAATAATAATGAAGAAATTGTTAATTGAAGTCTCCTAATCAGAGAAGCATATAATTCTCAGATGATGTTTTTAAACTATGTTTTCTAGAAATTGAACTCCAACCTAAGGGGAAGAAAGTTAATGTCTTGTACTGCCACCAAAGGAAATTGTGACTTTGGGAAGCCACAAACAAACCCCTTCTAACCTCAACTTCTTCTGTCAGTCCAGAAGGAGGAAATTATTAGACTAAATTGATCCTAATTAGTTAGAGTTCACCAAATCATGATCCGTATTGGTTGTCCAAACTGATAGTCTAGAGGTAGATTCAATTCTCAATGTTTTATGTAATTATACTGTTGGGTTTTTTTTTAATATTTAAGTGCCTCAGGGACATCTTGTTAAAATGTTCATCACTTCTATATTTCTGTCATACCCAGCCCATCTCAATATTGTGAGATCCTCCTTGCCACTAGTAGTCAGACAGCTATAACAGGCATCTAAATTTACCATAATCATTCTAGCTGATCAATTGTCCTTGACATATAATTGCTTTTCATGAGCAGTTTTTCATAGCTTAAGATGAACATAGTTGGATTTCAGACATACAATCCCAATCTCACCATCAGTATCAGCTTCCCTCCATCAATGTTCCCAGAGTGCATCCTATACTGCCACCTCTGTTCCCCAGCCTGCCCATTTTAAGTGCTGATTTTTAAAGATTGGGTCCCCTGATTTCACTGTTGTTGACACTGGCTTGAATTTTTAGGTCTGTCTTTTTTTTGTTTTTAGTTTTGTTTGTTTTTCTTTTTTGGTTTTTCAGTCACACCCAGTGACACTCAGGAGTTACTCCTAGCTATGCACTCAGAAATCCCTCCTTGCTTGGGGAGCCATATGGGATGCCAGGAGAATTGAATCATGGTCCATCCTAGGCTAGTGTGTGCATAACAGATACCTTACAGCTTGCGCCATCGCTCTGGCCCCGAGGTCTGTCTTTTCTTATTACCACTCATACACCAGAGACCTCTTGGCCCCTGTCCCCCATCTTTTCATATTTGTGTTTCTCCTCCTCTATTCAATTTCTTTCCATCTCCTCGTTACACCCTGGGGCCAAGAATGTACTAGACAAGTCCCATTTAAACCATTGCATTTCTTCATGAAGTTATTCTAAATACCACATATAAGTGATATCATTCTATATTTATCCTTCTTCTGACTTAAGATGAACATTTTTAATTGATTTTTTTAATATCAGACTCAAGAATGAAGAAAAGAGTTGGGATAAGGAAGTAAATGAGTCATAGACTCCCAAATATAGCTTTCCCTACTAGAATGAAGACACATTCTATTCCAACATCTATAATGAGGCACGATGAAGTAAATCCTTCATAAATGCTCTTTGACATGAGGGAAATATTAATAGATCCTTAGAGTATTTCCTTAGCAGGAAGAAAAATAAGGTTCAATTAGTCCTGCTCCATGCTTGAAGCTTTCTACAGTCTTCATTTCTTTTCTTTATTCCCTTCTTCTCAGTCTATTTTCCTCTGAATTATTTCCCTATTTCTCCACTTTTAACAGCTTCTCAACTGTACTCTTAATAACATAACAACAAAGATTAAAAGTTAAAAATGATATTTACAGGGACCCAGGAGATAGCATGGAGGTAAGTCGTTTACCTTTCATGCAAAAGGTCATCGGTTCGAATCCCGGTGCCCCATATGGTCCTCCATGCCTGCCAGGAGCAATTTCTGAGCATGGAGCCAGGAGTAACTCCTGAGCACTGCCGGGTGTGACCCAAAAACCAAAAAACAAAAAAAAATTATATTTACAATTAAATAATTTTACTCCACTTGCTAAAGAAACCAGGCAAAATAAACTGTATTCTTTTATTGATTGATTGATTTCTATTTCTATTAATATCTTTATTTAAGCACTATGGTTGCAAACATGTTTGTAGTTGTGTTTCAGTCATAAAATGTAGACCCCCTTCACCCCTTGCAACCTTCCTGCCACCATAGAATAAAAATAAGATCATTGAGTTGTTCAATAGACCTTTTAGGCATGAACAAAGTAGTGCATTTTATATACCTGGTCTATTCTAAAGGCAAAAACATGTGTAATTTTATATAAAATTAGAAAAAGTCAGAGGTTCAGGAAGTTAATGCTCCTTTTAAATTTTCACTTTAGTTAATACATTATTGTGTTAATAACAAGCGTTCATAATTTTGTAACTGTGAGGTACCTTTGCAAATAGTGAAAGTTAAGAGAGGAGAGAAGAGAATGCAGATTAGTTTGCTTTAGAAACAGGCACTAGTGTACAAATCCTAAGGAACTATAAAATGTCTAAAGTACCCGTTCATTTTTCAGGTACTCCCTCATTATTGATATTTTTTCTGAAATTCTTGAAATTTTGAGTGGCTATATATTAAACTGTAAAGAACAATTATTTTCATTAGAAGTAACTTGAATATGTTATCAAATATTGCTCTGCATAGGGTCTTTTCATTATTATACAATAATTTAATATTAAAAGTAAAGTATTTTCATATGCAAATACATAAGCTTTATAAGCCTTTATATAAACAAAATTATATAATAGTAATTTATGGATGCAAACAGTGAAATAAATATAATGTTGCATTTGGCTTTTTGATGAATCACTTTTGGAAGCATAGCCCCAAGAGTCTATGTACATTCTATGGAAATTAATTTTTTATCTAGTGATCTAATGAGAATTGAAGGCAACTGAGTGTACCATCAGCCTTCATTTGGTCTTGCCAAGTCATGAAATAAACCCTCAAGAAATCTCATTAGTATAAACCTTTGTAGTCACAAGAATGGATCATGATGACCCATAGTCACTGAAATCTATGAAAACTTTCATGAGAGTCCTAATAAACTTTTGTTTAAACTCTATGAGAAAATATTATGTAAATTTATGAGAAATGTTATAAAATACAATTTTATCAAGAGATTTTTCTCTAATTTCTGCAGAAATTTACGAAGACCATTCTTTTTTTATGCACAATTTTACAGGGTCACTTAACCTTAATGTTAAGTGTCTGTTGTTTTTTTTTTAATAAACATTGCTTTCTTTACTTTTTTTTAAAAATTAATATCTTTACTTAAGCACCATGATTGCAACCATGTATCTGGGTTTCAGTTATAAAAAAAAGAACACCACCCTCCCATGCCCAACAACCGATGAGCGGCTAAAGAAACTGGTACATAGACACAATGGAATTCTATGCAGCATCAGGACAAATGAAGTCATGAAATTTTCCTATACATGAATGGACATGAAAACTATTATGCCAAGTGAAATAAGTCAAAGGGAGAGAGATAAACACAGAATAGCATCACTCATCTATAGGATTCAAGAATAAAATAAAAGGCATTATTGTAATAATATCCAGAGAAAATAGAGATGAGGGTGGAAAGAACCGGCCCATGGTGTGAAGCTTACCACATCGTGGTGAGTTCAGTTAGAGAAATAAACACTGACAACTATCATGACAAAGACCATTCTTAATTCCTTTATAATTAATTCCTCAATAGACATAGTAATAAGAGAATTAGAGAGAAATTAGGAACCAGAAGGCAGAAAAGATACATACATAGGCATGCATCTATATAATATCTGTAATATTAAAAAACTTACTAGCTATTATATTGGTAAAATTCGGTATACCTTTAGGTTCTTAATGGATCATAGTTTATCCACTACATTCAAGCATTGTGCCTGGCACATAGTAAAGTCAAAGTATTTATGTATATTATTAAAATGGTTCATTATGTAGAGTCTAAAATTTAATTCATTATCTCAAATCCCTGTATTAAAATTTAACAAGTTTCAGTTTACTTACGTCAATATGACTTTGACTAGACTGAATTGCAACTAAAATTTTACTTATTTCCTCTTAGCAAATAAAATCAACATTGGGTACCTGTGTATGTAGAGCCTATGAAATGTTTAATAACACTTGACATTTTTGTATATAACCAATCATTTTGCAAATTGAGTTTTTAAACAGATTCTCAAGTTATGAAATAAAGGAGCAATTTCACATGTTCTGCCTAGTTTAGGCTATTGCAGGAATTTAAATTGGATATTAAAAAAAAAAAGTTAATCCAATTGGTGACATGAGTTTTCCAGACTAATAAGACTAATCAAATTGATGAAGCCATGAAATCAATACCTTTCAGGGTTTTGTTCCTTTTCCCTGATTGAGAATAGCATTCTTACCCAGAGAATAAATGCATGTATGGATCTGTACTTGAGCTTTAAAAAAATATAGTGACATTGAAAAAAATAGACCATATAAATTGCTCTCTGTCTTGAGTTTATATCAATACTAACTGGCAGTCATGATCAATGTTTACATTAATACTAATATTTCTTTTGGCTTTTCCTAAATGGCTGTATCTATTTAAAAATTCAGTATATTCCATTTTCAAATAAAATTAATTTATTATGCTCTGCTTAAAACGCATGTTAAAAAGATTTTCTTTTTCAAAGAAAATGGATTTTTAGTATTGGCATGTCAGTTGTGACTAGTCTATCCAGTTTCTAAGGAAATCTAAGGGATCTAAGAAATCTCCTTAGTTGTTCATAAAATTGCATGACTGAACTCTCTGATGTCTCCTCAATTTGGCCTTAAAAGGAGCAGAGAAATATGCATGGAAATTTTTCTGTGCTTCCAAAATTTTAAGTAAAATAGTTAAGTATGAAAGAAAAATAAATTAACCTTAACTTGTATTCAAAGGCCAAGATTTCTTTATTTGTCCTCTAATCACTCATTTCAAGGTGAAAAGCATTTATTGGCTAGTTCTAGTCTGTTAAATTACCAAATATTTGAAGTGTATTCATCACAAAATTAAAGAATGGAAATTTTCAAAGTTAAAATATAAACAGTAAATAACTTTTAAAAAAGTCTTAAAATATATTATTTGTCACATAGCCTATAAGTTAACAATTACAATTACGATTCCATTAAGCTCAACTGCATTTCTGAAATGTAGACTAAATTCTTATTGAATGTTCATGTTGTGTTTGTGATACTACTTGTGGACAGTTGTTCATTGATTTTTTCATTTTAAACATTGCACTTTGGGGTTGCAAATGAATACCTAGTCAATGTAATATGTCTGTGACATTTGTCTGTGAGATCAACTTCAAAATAATTTAGCCATTTTTTAAAAGTGAGAATAATCACATTTCCCTAATTATTTTACATACAACTCTTTTGATGCATAATCCCCAACTTACTTAGCATCAGTAGAGCAAAGCCAAAAAATGCAATTTCACCTCTGCCCTTTAATTTTGTCTCATTTCTTTTCATCACAAATTTCTCAATATCTTCTCTCTTTAAAATCAATTCCAGCCCAGATAAATGTCTTCCTTTTAATTAGATGTCATTCACATCTTACTTGTTGTCTTCAATTTCTTTGAACCTCTCCATTCTTGCCTTTGTTCTCCTGTCTGAATCTCGGTTTCCTGTGTTATCTCTGTGGTCTTGAATCCAGTGCCTGCAGTACTCCGTCTGGTTTTGACTGTGGCAGTGGACGCAGCACTCCTTCTTCTGTCAGCACTGTTAGTACTATTTGCCCAGGTGACTTGAAAGTTGCAGCTAAGCTGGCCCCTAACATTCCTTTGGAAATGGAACTTCCTGGTGTGAAGATTTTACATGCTCAGTTTAATACACCAATGCAGTTGTATTCAGATGAGAATATTATGGAAACACTTCAGGGTCAGGTTTCGACAGCTCTAGGGGAAACACCTTCCATGAGGTAATTAATATGAGTTTTTTGAACCATGGGCATTTTAACTAAAATCATGAGCAATGGCAAACTTACTAGCATCTTTGAACATTGTCTTATTGAGAAAATAATTCTATGTGAAAGCCTTAAAGGAAAACAGAAAAATTAAGCACTTCTTGTAAATACCTTGGTCTAATGATAAGGTTGGTTGAACTAATTAAGTAAACATAGTTAGCTAGATGCTCTTAGGTAGAGCCTATGGCCAATTGCAATAAAATGAAACCATGGAAGGACCAAATGTATGTTTTGAAAAGCTAACAGTGTCTGGTGCAATACTTCTCAGAAATGGTTTAGAATCTAAGATACTCTTTTCTTTTGGAAGCTAAAAATTGGAAAAGGGGAGGGGAATCAGAGAAATTTTATTTTATATTATTTTAAAACTTTATTGATTGAGTTTTTTTGGGGCCACATCCAGCAGTGCTCAGAGGTTACTCCTGGCTCTGCACTCATAAATTGCTCCTGGAAGGCTGGGGTCCATATGGGATGCCAGGAATCAAACCAGGTCCTTCCCCAGTCAGCTGCATGCAAGGCAAATGCCCTACCGCTGTGCTATCTCTCTGGCCCCCAGAGAAATTTTAAGAGTTGATATTTTCCTCTCTATTTATGGTATCTATTGGTGAAGTTCATTTTGCCACTAAAATTTTTTTTCCTTGAATAAGGATTTATAAACGAATGCCTTATACTCTGAAAGCATTAATTTCCTCTAGTCTCATAGTTCCATTTTGACTATCTCCTTCTTTGTTATATTTTTCCAAAGTACTTTTGCCATAAATCTTTATCTACTATAAAAATTTTATGAAAAAATGTTATGAATTCTTTCAATGCCATAAAACCACTGCTTTTAAGTAAAAGTATATAATGTCCAAGAGGTACTTTTCAACAGTATTCTGAAGCTATCTCTTGGAATGATTGCAATGAATAATGGAATCACACATTCCAAAGACTTTTGTTGAAAAAGTTGTTATATGTATAGTGATTATGATATAGATAATAAAATTTATCAAAATAGCAACTAGTTCGCTAGATAATCAATTAAAACTAAAATTATTTAGTATCCCACCTATTGAATCATTATGTAATTTTTATTGTTCATTTTTAGTAAGTATATTAAAATAAAGCAACCATCATTGTTATAAATGAATAGTAATGAATAATAGTTTAAATATCATCAAAATAACTCATGTCTATAAGTTTCTATATAATGTGATACCTTTATCATTTCTAGGTATTAACAGAATTTCGTTAACTACAATAAAAAGCCATGTACTTCCAATTTAATATCCTAAATGAAACTGAATGTTATTGATAGTTTTAACAGAATAATCAAATAGGATTCACTTAGGTACTTTCTGTTGTGTATACATTGACATTTTCTCAGAAAAGTTTCTTACATTTATGTCTATAAGTATGATTCCATCGTACACTTTAAATTAACATTTTCAAAGTATTTTGTTTATCAAGTAGAGATAAGTGTTAAGTTAACTTCATGTAAATTAATTAACAACTATTTTTTAACACAACGATGTGAGTTCACAAAAATTGGGTAGTTAATAGCGGTTGTATATAAGATGATATAAAATATGGTAAACTATAATTAATGTGGAAATGTGAATTAATGAGGATTAATGTGGAAACGCTGGCTCTCCGTTCAGGAGGTGCTGCGAATGTGTTGATCATTGCTATTAATCTTGTGGCTTCTTCTTTGTCTGGCGCATCACAAATCCTTCCCGCCACTGTTTGCCCCGCCATCCTGGGTTTCAGTGAACCCACAGCCTCTGTGCCCCCGCAGTCGGATGTGTACCGGATGCTCCATGACAATCGCGATGAACCTTCTCAGCCTCGACAGTCAGGCTCCTTCCGGGTGCTCCAGGAGCTGGTGAACGATGGTGAGTAACTCTGAATACCTACCCGAGCAGAACGGATGGAGGCGGCTGGAGTGGGAATGGCTGTAGTGATATCAAGTGAGAGTCGAATCCAAGAACTGGTTGGAATCAGCAATGCTTTGACTCTTTGCTCAGGAAGATTTATTTGGGTGATACCCAGTTGTAGAAAAGAGCTCCCCAGATGTGCTTAAGGCATCACTAACTTAATAAAAGGGCCCTAAATCCAATTCTATCCACAGTAGTTAAGGTTCACTAGGCTTATGTCTCATATAATCAGCTGCAAACATTCCCAGCTTCTCATATACCCCAGGATAGCTTCAGTGTGAAATTTTTAAATATAATGCTGGGACCTGTTCTAAATATCATGCAAAGTTTCCTCTGTGATTATACAAGTTTCTTCATTATTACGAGGCCTGGGAGATAGCACAGGGGTATGAATCCACCCTGACCAGATAATCAACACTACATGCCGCTTCCAAGCATCACTGAGTGTAGAGCCCATGACCATCCAAACACTGCTGAGATGACCCTGATGATAACAAAGCACCACCATAAGGAGACTGCAGGGCCCAAACAGCAATGCATCTGGGCCCTCACATTGAAGCAGGCTCATCAGAGTGGTTCTCCAGGAGACTAATCGCTTAGGAGATTCCCCTGGACACATCAAAAAATAACTCGGTGAGGTAAGGGGCTATTGACCTCTAGTTAACAAATGAGAAACCAAGACATAAAGATGATGGACTTTTACAAAGCCACATAGCCAGTAAGAAACAGGTAGAACTCTAGTCCATTCCAGCAGTTTTCAGGGTTCCAACATTTTCCACTCCTCAACAATAATTTTTTCTTTAAAATTCATACAAAATTGAAAACTGTACTATTAAACCTGTTTTCAAAAATGGCAATGAACAAGCTGCACAGGGGTTGCTAAAACAATAGTATATATAGTACGTAAAGTGATTGCCATACATACAGCCAACTTAGATTTGATCCCCAGCATCCCATCTGGTCCCCCATTAAAAACCATAAGTTTTGGGGCATGTCCCCAAAACAAAACAAAAAGAACACATTTTATAAGTTTGTGGGGAAACAGAAGTTCTTGTATTCTGTTTATGGAATATAAAATGGTCCAACCTCTATGGAAAACAGTATGGTGTTTCCCAGTAAGGGAACAGAATGACCCTATGCTCAATAATGCCACACTTAAAGAACTGAAATGAGCTAAAACAGACTCTTGCCCACAAATGATTATAGTCATATTGTTCAGAACACCTCAATCTTAGAAATAATTCAAACATCCATTGATAAAGAAAATGCTCATTGGCAAACAAAATATGACAGATCACTACAACCTTATTCAATCTGGAAAGGGAATGAATTTCTGACACATGCTGCAGCATGAATAAATGTTAAAATATTGTGCTTAGGGAAAGCATGACCCACATCACATATGATTATAGTTATATGGATTATCTAGGATAGTTCAATTCCAGAGCCTACCAGGGGTTGGAGGAAATGAAGAGCTATTATTTAATAGGTTTCTTTTAGAATTATGAAAAAAATTCTGGAACTACGTATTAGTGATGATTGTGCTTTATTGTGAATATAGTTAATGCCCCTGAATTCCTTAAAATGGTTCAGGCATTCATTTTTACATTATGTCTATTTTACTCTATAAAAAGGAAATAATAAAAAATATTCTCTGCCCTTTTGAACAATTTCTAAAAGATCTGTGCAACAACAGGAAATTGTTGTGTATTTTTGAAATGTTTTTAAGACCCTTTTCTTTTTGTAGTGTACTTTTTTTTTGTTTTTGTTTTTTTTGTTTTTGGGTCACACCCAGCAGTGCTCAGGGGTTACTCCTGGCTCCATGCTCAGAAATTGCTCCTGGCAGGCACGGGGGACCATATGGGGCACCGGGATTCGAACCGATGACCTTTTGCATGAAAGGCAAACGCCTTACCTCCATGCTATCTCCCGGGCCCCTAGACCCTTTTCTTAAACTATTTATGTTTGAGTAAGTCTGACTCATCTTGAAGTGAGAGTACAGGTGCAGCTTAAGAATCTTCTAGGTTAAAGCACTGACAGTAAAATAGAAGCAAAGTACAGCTGTGGCCAGCTGTTCCTTGGCCTAAAATGGAAGCTCTTTGTTTTTCAGATGACCGCCCAGCAGGAACCCGGAGTGTGAGGGCTCCAGTGACAAAAGTGCATGGTGGGGCTGGCAGTGCTCAAAAGATGCCGCTCTGTGACAAATGTGGAAGTGGTATTGTGTAAGTCCTATTTTCACCCAGAAATTCAGTGCAAATATTTGCATCCCTTCTCTATTTCTGTTGATGGATCAGATTAGTACATTTTCACCAGGATCCCTTAGAGGTACTCTAAAATTGCCTTATACAGTGGGCAATCTTGACTATAATTTTATTTCTTTTCCCATTAAAACACTTATTAAAGCATATTAAAAACATTTCTAGGGTTTGGAGCAATAGTACTGAAGGTAAGGTGCTTGCCTTGCGCACAGCTGACTCATTTGATCCCCAATGCAGAAAATGTTTCCCTGGCCAATGCCAGGAGTGATCCCTGAGCCCAGAGACGTATGTGGCCCCAAACACAACCTCCCCATGTATTTTTCTAAGAATAACATTTTCACTTTTCAAAGACTTCCCTTTGTTCTCACCTTGTTGGAAGACTTCTGTCTCTAATAAACCCAAGGAAACAATTACACAGTGCCATGCAGTTGTTGACTAGAATATATTGTCTTTACCCAATTTCTTATGGCATGAATATGGAAATTTTATGCATTTAAATATTTTAATATTTTTTAAAAATGCATCAAGTTTTTATCTCAAGCTGTGTTTCAGTAGTCACACATTCTTGTTCAAGTCTTCAAGGGAGCCAGCCTGTTTAAATCTGTTACTTACACCCCCATGGTTATATCTCCCACTTATCTCCCTGACTGTGACCCTCTACCATTAGCTCACCTATCTGTCCAATTTCTAGGATATGTCATAGGCCAGTCATAGAAGCTAAGCCTGGTAAAAGGGGGTGGGAGAGAGGCGGGAAAGAGATAACTGAACAGGGAACCCAGGAGCAGAAGGGCCTGTGTGAGGGTTAAGGGTGCCAGGTGATGTTAGGCAAAGCAGTGACAGACTAGAGGGGAAACTCCCTCTCTGCTCTTTCATCTCTGTCTGCTTCTTAGATAGAGGCTGAATCACCCAGATAGAAAGCAAACAGAGGAACATCTAGTTGTGACAGAGCCCTTTGAAGAGGAGTTTTCTTATCTTTAAAAGACCCTTTCTTTCAAAGAAACTATGGGAAGAGATCAATGAAGATCCCATCATCTTTCTATAAACACTTCGTTTGAAGGGTCCAAAATATTCACACGTTGACATCAGAGACAAGTACTGATTTATTATTGTCTTGGATCTCCCTAGCAATTCCACAGCTGTCCCTGTTTACAATAGGGAGGCCACTGAATCTTGCAAGAATGGGACCCAGACAACCCCCATCTAGTTTGTAATGTGTGCTCCATTCAGATCATGATTTGGGCTGCCTTTTTTTTTTTCCATTTATCTTCATTTGACCTCCCCTCTTTCCCTACAGGGGTGCTGTGGTGAAGGCCCGCGACAAGTACCGCCACCCAGAATGCTTCGTGTGTGCTGACTGTAACCTTAACCTCAAGCAGAAGGGCTACTTCTTCGTGGAGGGAGAACTGTACTGCGAAACCCACGCCCGGGCCCGCACAAGGCCCCCAGAAGGCTATGACATGGTCACGCTCTATCCCAAGGCTTAAATCTGATGCAGACACGAGATGTAAACTTGGGGACAGAGATTATCTACACAACCAGCTTCACCCATGCAATCCTAGAGGGAAGGCATGATTTAGGCTTGGGGCAGAAGTATCACAAACTGTAGACCTTAAAGGCTCTTTGATGTTTATTTTCTTTTGTACTGAAGAACAGAAATGGGAGGGGGAAACTCGCTGAAACAGAAGCATATGCTTAGCTATCTTTACCCCCCCACCCTTTTCTCTTTGGGATTAGCAATGCCTGAACGCCATTTACAGCAATACTTTTGTGTATTCCATGCACCACAAAATGGATTTATATCCTAATCATCAAATATTGAAACATCCAGCTATTTTGGAGGGAAGGAGGATCTACTTGCTTTTCCTTAACAAGTTGAATTTACATTTGTAGTAAATCCCAGTGACAAGCTTGTATTCTAACACAACCTGCAATGTCTGTTGCCTGTTTTAATTACTATAGTGCATGCCAAGGAGAAATTCTTTCATTTTCTCTCATTTCCATTTTCAACCAATGATACCACTAGATGTAACATATAAAATAAATACATAAAACCTTTCTCAAATACTGAATGGAGTTGTTCAATGAATTCTGGTAAAAATACATATTCTAATGAGAAGGTTCCATTCTATGCTGACAATTTCTCAACATTTTAAGCAACATGTGGCTTCTTTAGCTTTTTAGTCACCAAAGGATTACTCCTGGCTCTGTGCTCAGAAATCATTTCTGGTCAGCTCTAGGGACCATATGGAATGCCAGGAATCAAATCGGAGTTGGCTGCATGTAAGGCAAATGTCCTACCCATTGTGCTATCGCTCCAGCACCCAATATTTTTAATATAGCATTAACTTTTTTGTTGTTTTTTTGTTTTGGGGCCACACCCCAAATCGTTCCTGGCTTGGGGGACCATACGGGACGCCGGAGAATTGAACCTCAGTCGTCCTAGGATAGCATGGAAAGGCAGATACCTTACTGCCAGCGCCACTGCTTCAGCCCCTACTTTTTCTTCTTGAGTCCACTATTTCATTGATAAAAATGGTATTTAAATTTACCAGTTAAGTCAATTCCATCTCTTTTAGGTTTAAATAGTTTCTTTTACTTTGAAAGGGGCTTTTTCATGCTAAAAGTCTTTCATGGGACTCAAGAAATAATATAGCTGGTAAAACGCTTGCTTTGAATGCCAACAACCCTGGTTCAAATCCCAGCACCACTTCTAGTCCCCCAAGCTCCACCCAGGAGTGATCCCTAAACTGAGAGCCAGGAGTAGCCCCTGAGCACAGATGTGTGTGGCCCCCAAACCTAAATAAGTCAATATCAGCTTTTTAGTCAAATTAAGAGGTCCACCACCCACCATTTTCATTTTAGTATCGCCAAGAAGTTACAGTTTCGAGACTTCCAAAGGAAAGGAATGGCCACTGGTATCTTGGACCCTATTTGTATCTGAAATTCATGAATTTTATTTGTGTTGTGTGTTATTGACAAAGTCAGGATCAGGCAATAACCCACTTCCAAGTATCACCTCCAAAATACTCAGCTCAAAGGACCCCACTCCCTGGGGTTAGGAATCCTTTACATCTCAGACTTGCTCAAGATCTTAGCCTTGACTCTGCCTTGTCACCTTGCTTCTCACTGTGGTAACCACTATCTTGTGTGTTTCATCATTTTCCTATGATTCTCACAGGAGACAAATGAGGACTTCTGAACTGATCCCAATAAAAATGACAGGGACACAGAGGGGTTAAGAGAATGGGACTGTCTCACGGTCTATCACAGCATCATCTTGACCCCTGGGAGCAGCTCCCTTGGCGTCGTTCATCTGGAACAAATGTTCTTCTTTTGTCACAAGAAGAAAAAAGAAGCATAAGTTGTACTGCTTTTGGATTCTTTCAAATTTAACCAATTTTTCTAACCCTGGGGCTGTAACGCAGAATGCTCTCCTTGCCTTCACAGGCATTAGCACTTGCAATGTCAACCCCGACCCTAAAAAATGAATAAGTAGCTCTGATACCAAAACATGATGAATGTATCCAAAAGGCATTGTAGTCTATGCTTTCACCTGGGGAGAACATAGACTTAAAAGTTTAGAAGTTGGGGCCCGGGAGATAGCATGGAGGTAAGGCGTTTGCCTTTCATGCAAAATGTCATCGGTTCGAATCCCGGTGCCCCATATGGTCCCCCGTGCCTGCCAGGAGCAATTTCTGAGCATGGAGCCAGGAGTAACCCCTGAGCACTGCTGGGTGTGACCCAAAAAAACAAACAAAAAAAAGTTTAGAAGTTAGAAAAAATAAAAGATAACAGATGGAAAATGGGGACTGTTAAAATGCACAATAGCACAGGACAAAAATAGAAAACCAACCCCAATCTTCTTGAGCTCTTGAAAAGACCTAGGAATCAGATATTCCAGGTATTTCTGAACTTGAAGGTCAAGGAGAAGTTTCTGTTAGGAAGGTGGAGTGGAAGCTGTTGGAAAGCTCTTACTCTGCAGACAAGTCCCTTCTCCACTACACACACACACACACACACACACACACACACACACACACACACGCACGCACGCACGCACGCACGCGCACGGGCACGCACACTTCATCTCAAGCAGAAGTCAGCTAGAAAATCTTCTGGAGAAATGAAATAGAATCTCTGAGCTAGTATCAGGAAGCAAAACAGAAGGTATGTTTGCCTTTGGGGGGGAAGGGGATTGGGTCACACCTGGCAGTGCTCAAGGGTTACTCCTGGCTCTACACTCAGAAATCCTGGCAGGCTTGGGGGACCATATGGGATGCTGGGATTCAAACCACCATCCTTCTGCATGCAGGGCAAATGCCTTACCTCCATGCTATCTCTCGGACCCTGTGTGTTTGCTTTTCTAAAGAGAAGTTAGAGGTGTCAGAGAGATAGTAAGTAGGGCTCTTGCCTTACACGAAGCCAACTTGGGTTCGATTTCCAGCATACCATATGATCTAGGAAGTCCAGGAGTGATTCCTGAGTGCAGAACTAGGAGTAACCCTGAAACATAGCTAGGTGTGCCCACCCCCCAAAAAATAAAAATAGATTAGATTGAGTAAGAATAAAATAGTCATAAGGCAAGGATGGTGCACACATCTTGGAGTTCGATCTCATGCTCCCTGGACCATTTCAGGGTGGAGTCCTGATGGCTCCTAGCACTTCTCCTTAGTTTCTTAATTAATTAATTACTACTCTATAGCCAGACCAGGTATTGCTGGGCATTGCCCCTAAAGCACTGCTTTAGAGTCTCTACAGAAAAAGAACTGTATTTCATGAACATTGGGTTCAAGAAGTTTTAAATTGCCATTTTTCCCAATAACCATAAGCTAGAGAGTTCTGCACTCTGCAATGGGGTAATTAACTGAATAAAAACCAGTTCCAGTTAATTGCCTATTTTGGCACCTGTACAAGCAGAGTAGTGCTCAGTAGTAATGCCACACATTTATACCCACCTCTAGGAGAAACTCTAGTCTTCTCTTCTGGTCCATGGAGCAGTACCAGGACAGTGTAGAAAGATTAAAAACTACTATTTCTTACCTTGGTTGTAAATGTCTGTCCATGGAGCAGTGCTGACCTATGGTTGTGAACAGGGTAAAGACTGTGGGTCTAACGTTTACCCACACAGGAACACTCTATGGTAAACTAAACTCTGGAAAAAACAACTCTGGTTGCAAACAAGTTAGGGATTTGTTTTGTTTTGTTTTGTTTTGTTTTGCCACACCTGGTGACACTAAGGGGTTGCTCCTGGCTTGGCAGACCATATTGCATCCAGGGGATTCAACAGTGGTCTGTCCTAGGCTAGCAGAGGCAAGGCAGACAGACACCTTACCCCTTGTGCCACCGACCCCTGCAAAGAAGTTTTTAAGTTGCCCCTTGAACTGATTTGAATTCTAGGAACCTACCCCTTTTTTGTTTGTTTGTTTGTTTGCTTGCTTGCTTGCTTTTAGACCACACCCAGGAATACTCAGCGGTTACTCCTGGCTCTGTCCTCGGGAATCACCCCTGGTGGTACTCAGAGAAACATATGGAATTCTGGGGATCAAGCTGGGGTCAGACATGTGCAAGACAAGAGCCTCACCTGCCACACTATCACTATGCTCTGAACCTGTTACTTTTAAGCATTATGCTTTTTCATCATGCTTTGTTTATGTGGTGACACCTGAATCTTTTTTATTTTGTTTTATTTTGTTCTGGGACCACACCAGATGGTGCTCAGAGGTTATTCACAGTTCAATGTTCAGGGATTCATGCAGTGCCAGGATCAAACATGGACTTCCTGAATCTATCATCTTAACATTAAGCCTGAAAAAATGACTGATGCAAGAATGAGTATATTCATATACAACAAAATAAAGGTTAAAGCTCTAGAGTGAATTCACTGATGCAGTGGGTGCAGTTAGGGCCAGAAAGATAGTACAGAAGTGAGGTACTTACCTGCATATAGCAGACTCTGTTCATATCTGGCATCATACAAGTTTCCCCGAGCACCACCCCAAATCACTCCTGAGCACAGTCATAAAGAGCCCAAAGTACCACTGGATATGGCCCCAAAGCAAAAACTAAGAATTTTCAAAAGGAAGAATGAGAATATTCAGATAATTCAAGTAAGTAAATGTCACAATTTAAAATTACTTCAATATACTTTAGTCCAGCGTCTATTTTATATTTTTAGAGAATATATAGTTCTTATTTGAGCCTCTACCAGAAAAAGAGATGTTGAATAATAGACATAACAAAATAAATTATTTAATATTGCATCTGTAACTATAGTTGGCATCTAAAATATATCAATTTAAAATTAATCATGACTAAATTTAAAATAAAGTCTCTCTAAGAGCTACTTTGGCCAAAGCGATAATTCAATGCAATGAGTGCATGCTTTGTACACTGGAAGTTTAGATTCAATCTCTGCCACCACGTAGTCCTCCAAGCACTGCCAGGAGAAACTTGCAAGCACTGAGCCAGAAGTAGTTTGGAACACTACTGGATGTGACCCAAGGGAAAAAGGAGTTATTGTATCATAACTAATTTTACATTTTTCAATAATATTTTCATTCATTCCAGAACATAAAGTCAGAAACAAACATTAATTTTTGTATTCATAGTGTATTTTTATTAAGAAAAAAATACATGAAAGGTCTAACAGTTCACAAAATTTATATACACAGTTTAGAAACAGTTAAGAGCAAGATTATGGGGAGAAAAGAGAAATTAAGGACAGTTACTGAAGAAGGCATGATAAAGTATGCAGTTTTAATTTCTGTCTCCATTGAAAGGAGATACCACATTTTATTTTATACTCATAATCATTTTATGACTTTTCCAATCCTGGGTTGAGGGTGTAATCACTAAGTGAAGCTTTAAAAGCTATTAAGCTGGGGCCAGAACAATACCACAATGGATAAGGTGTTTGACTTCTTAACAACTGATCCAGGTTCAATCCTTGGCATCCCATATGGTCCCCTGAGCCTGACAGGAGTAATTTGTGAGCACAGAGCCAGGAGTAACTCTTGATCACAGCCAGATATGACCCAAAAACAAAAAAAAAGTTATTAAGTTTATATTACTTAAAACCATCTATTACTCATCTCTCTTTGGTGGAGGATTAGAATGGTTGGGAATACTCATGAAAATTAAGTAGCCTTTGGCCAGCAGGTAAGACTCTTGCCTTGTACATGATCAATCCAGATTCAATTTCCTGCAACCCATATACCATTAACTTTTCATTTCTTTCAAACTTTGTATAAGTAATATCCAACAATATATTGTGTTTTCTCTAGGAATAAGGTTTGTTGGTACATTTTAATTTACAAAAACCCAAAGCATAATTCCATTATCCATTACTCCAAAAGTTAATACAATAGAGAAATGAGAAATAGTAAAACAGGTAAGGTGCTTGCCTTGCATGCAGCTGACCAGGATTCAATCCCTGGCACTACATTTGGTATCCCCAAGTACCTCCAGGAGTGAATTCTAAGTACATTGAGTCAGGAGTAAACCATGAGCAAAACAGTAGTCAAAAAACTAGTCGTGAAGTAAAATAAAATAAAATGACATAAATTAAGTCCTTCAGTGGTAGGAGCTCTTCTTAGTTTGGTTGGGATGATTCTGTGGTGACAGCCCCAAAGCAAGTTGATCTTCCTTCAGATTTATACCCAATTCAGCTAGCATACAGACTTCATTCAGTTGAGCCCTCAGTGATTACACTGTAATTAAAATACTCTTCCAAATAATACAAGTTCTACACACCAGCAGTCTTTAATCGCTGGCCCACAGACAGAGACTCTTCCACAGTGTTTAAAAAGTTGAAGAATGCCGGGGCCCGGGAGATAGCATGGAGGTTCGAATCGCGGTGCCCCATATGGTCCCCCGTGCCTGCCAGGAGCAATTTCTGAGCATGGAGCCAGGAGTAACCCCTGAGCACTGCCGGGTGTGACCCAAAAACAAACAAAAAAAAAAGTTGAAGAATGCTAACATAGATGAATGGAAGACCAGAAATAAAAAGTGGCAAAAAGTCTGTTTTGAATATAGGCAAGGAGTAGGGAAGAAGGTAGATGGTGACATTTGGTGGTTGGGAGGTTGCACTAGTGAAGGGGGTGTTCTTTTTTATAACTGAAACCCAACTACAAACATGTTTGTAATTATGGCGCTTAAATAAAAATATTATAAAAAATAAAAATAAAATGTGACAATATGGGGCCAGGTGGTGGCGCTGGAGGTAAGGTGCCTGCCTTACCACGCTAGCCTTGGATGGACCACGGTTGGATCCCCCGTGCCCCATATGGTCCCCCAGGCCAGGGACGACTTCTGAGCGCTTAGCCAGGAGTAACCCGTGAGTGTCACTGGGTGTGGCCCAAAAACCAAAAAAAAAAAAAAAAGTGACAATATTCTGTATAAATGTATCGTTATGGGTAGAAAACCCCCAAAGTACATCCTGGTAATAAGTGCCTGGTGACCCTCCATAAAGTTCACAAGGAAGACTCAAACCTCAGTTGTGGGTTGCAGACCAAGTGTTTTCTGTATGGTGTTGGCCTCTGCCTTCAAGAAGCACCCTTCCCACCACCTCTACACACAAACCTCCATGACTTCTCCATCCTTATTTCATTATTCCAGTCCTGACTTTCTCTCTCCAGCATGTACCCCTGTGTCTGTTTGTCCCTGATTCTTCTCAGATCAAAAATAAGCCCAAGTACTGTAAACCATCTTGCAACCATCTCTTTCACTAACACCTATTTCTTCTGAAGCTTATTTTTCTGACCTTTTTTGACCTTTTCACACAGCCTTTTTTGTTCATGCTTTTAAATGAAGGTTTTGTGGGTTTTGCATTGTTTTATGAGTCCATAGAAATTGGGAGAGCACAGCTCCACATATCTAGCCACACTATCCTCAGTAATAAAGTCAGACAGACCAACTATCCCACTATCTATCTGACCTGCTCTGTGCTTTTCATTCCCTTTGCTTTCCTTTTCAGTCTATGGGACCTTTGAGTTGGATCTTGTTAATTTGTTTTGGGTGTTTATATTCACATATAAAAGAAAAACATTTCTTTCACATATTTATGTCATATGTATAATAACATGGTTGCATGGTTGTCCATATTAGTTTTTTCCACAAATAAAGTTGTTTGTGATTGAGTTATAGTCAGACAACGTACAACCTTCACCAGTGTGTAATTCCCGCCACCAAAGACAAACATTTCTTTCAACACTACCAACAGCGTTTTTTCATTAACCCCATCACACATCTAAGTAAGTCTTCTTAAAACGTGTCAACCAGCAGGACCTAAACGATATAGCACTGTGGATAGGGTGCTTGCCTTGCAAGTGGTCGACCATGGAAGGGCTCATTCCCACCAATGCCCCTTGTCTCATAAAAGTTCCTTGTGTCTGAGGCCCCCTCTGCACAAAGCAACTCTCCTGGGACAATTGCCCAGATTTGTAATAGCCTAGGAGCAATCTGGCCACAATCACCAAACATTTTATCTAATGCAGACATCAGTTCTAATATCTGTGGGCTCAGGTTCTTGGGTTTTTATTTAATCCTGTCAAACTAAAAAAGGCCCCCCAAAAAAA
>PVKC010003102.1:23495-40421 GCA_004027635.1 Crocidura indochinensis | reverse complement strand
GACCACTGCTCTAGGGGAGCAATGTTGTTCCTATGCTAACAAGTCAGGGGTCACTCATGAGACACTGAAGCAGGTAAAGGCTAGTTTGCAGTATTGGAAAGTCGAAAGAAAGATTCTACCACCTGGTATGAATAGTATTTTGATCACTGTAGAAAACTTCCCTGATATAATTGCTTGTGCTAAGGTCCCAGTATGTGCCCGCAAGTAGGGAGGAAAGAATGAGGAACCTCAAAGTGAATCAAAGGTTTAACTCAGGTCCAAAAGAAGAGGAGGGAATGTTGGGATCTGGGTTCTGAACAAGAAAGAACGCCATTTTGTAAAGACCAAATGATGGGCTTCTTAAGTTCTGAAAAGGGAAGACATAATTTTGTAAAGACCACATAGTGAAAGCCAAATGTTTGGTCTCCACATGCCTATTTCCCTTAACAACACCCCAAATTACCTAGTCATACGAGATAGCCTATCAGGGAAGAAGACAGTATGAAGGTAGCCCTAGACAATAGCCAATCATTTTTAAGATCATCAGAAAGCTAGTACCTCCCTATATCCCTTCCTGACATAATTTTTTTTTTATTATCTTAGGCGGGCCTCTGAAGATGGCCGTGGCCAGTCAGTGTGGGGGACGTTTTGGCAAATGGATTAAAATATTAAGCTTTAAAAATATAAAAGTAAAAAATAATAAAATAGAATATATGAATAAACCTTCAGTGCTGGTTTCATTTTAATTAATTTGGAAGTATACTTCAAATTAGTTGATTTTCTTCATTTTATTTTCATCTTTTCTTCTTTCTATTTATTTATATTTTTGCTTTTGTTTGGGTGCTGCACTATATGTGGTGATGGCTTACTCCTAACTCAATGACCAAAGATCAATTTGGCAGTGCTTTTAGGAACTTACATTGCATTTGTGGTTCCTGTAAAAGAAGACTGCATTAACTCCTATACTGTCACTATGTCCATGGAGTTTTCTTTATGTTATAACTTCTTATATAATAGACATTATTGTCCAGGTATCATTACTACTTATCTCACTTCAATCCACAATTCTTATTCGTGTTTTTAGCATTCAACATACTTAATTGATTACTTGTGTCAACCCTATCAGCCAGTATGGGTCAACTTTCATCATCAGATGCATTTGGCACTGAGGATGTTCCCTCCAATAGATGACTGAAAAAAAAATTATCCCAGGTTAATGACCAGAGAAACCTTTTAGTCCATCCCACAAATCTTATATAGGAGAAGAGTAATCGACAGTGCATGCAGATTGGAGGTCATAAAAAAAAGCATAATCAGGTGGTAGTGAGATGCCATGGAGATAAATGGACATTGTGACTTAGAATGCTTCAGAAGCAAGTCAGTGTTGGCATCAAATCTTTCCTTTGACTAGAACTCTCTCTTAGGGAAGAGGGATAACACGGTCAAGTCTCATTAGTAATCACTGATAATGAGGAGATGGCACCCATCTGTGCTGTCCTCCCTGATCTCCTTAGTAGTGTTTCTGAAGATTTTATTTCAAGAAGAATCCATGAGCCCGAGCAGTGGCACAAGTGGCATGGTGTTTGCCTTGTACAAGCTAACTTTGAATGGACCTCGGTTTGATTCCCTCACTTCCTACATAATCCCCCAAGCCAGGATCAATTTCTGAACACATAGACTGGAGTGACCCCACAGTGTCACTGGGCATCACCCCCTTTCCCCCCAAAAAAGAAGAAGAATGCATAGAACAGTTTCTCAGAGTTCCTCAGAACTGTTGTTCTACAATTTGTCAGGCAGTTTGAGAACAGCATCACAGGGGAATTCAAAAATTACTCATATGTTTGGTGTGAAATAAGACAATGCTGGGTATTGTGTTACCTCTTCTCATTCATACATATATTCTACCAAAATAGTGCAATTTGAACATTTGCCCTGTAAAAAAAGGTACATAAACATATTTTCAACACTTGAGATAATAGATATTCTGTTTAAACAAAACTTATTATGTATCTGAAGTAAAAGAATATTGAATCTAAAAGCAGATTCAATATTGTTGAATTTCTGTGACATCATATATATTAATATAGAGTAAATTTGGGATGGAAAACAAATACAAAATCTATTTCATAAGTATAGAAACTAAGAAAGAATGACAACTGCATGAGACATTTAAACACCTTGCATTGAAGCAAGTAGTATTAATGAGGAAAGAGAAAAAAAGTTATTTGTTAAATTCATTATAAAAAATAAGTCATAAAATAAAGTAATTGAACAATATTTTAAATAAATGGACAAGATGTGGGAACAAGTTTTCCAGGGGCTGCTCCCTTCATCTTGCTTGTTCGCATTATTCTTCATGTTCACTGTCAGGCATGCTGACCCTGGAATGAATGGGTCAGTTGCAGGGATGTCATACAAGAAATATATAAAGTTCCAGTAAGAAAAGTCCTTAAGGGATAGGGGTTTGAGCAGCCTCTTGGCTATTACTGAGCTGAGTTTTTTTTTCCTGGCCATCTTTTATTAGTCAGAGTTAACATATAAAAGGTCATTCACTGAGGGGCAGAGTTAACATAGATAAGGGTACTTATTTTAATTAAACCTACATGAGTGCCTAATCAAACCAACAAGTTTGTACAACTAAAAAAAGGATTTGAAAGAGAAAGGGGAAAGCAGGGAGAAATCTATGAATCAAGTACAGGTGTATTCAACAATGACTTATGAAATTTATAACAGAAATTACAAAGCTTTTTGCTTTACATTTTATTTATTTGACTTATGGTTTCCTTCATACTATACAAAGTGAAGACATTTCTTCCTCTAAATCTATGATATTAAAATGAATAAGATAAATTACATATGAAAAGTATTGTTAATTCATACTAATATTCATAATAATAATTTATTAGTGACAGAGCTGGTTTTAGAACTGATTATACTGTACAACAAACAGAAAGACATTGACTCAAATAAGGAATCAAGTTCCCTGAACTGAACCCTTCAAAATAACTAGATATCAGGAATTAAATGAATCATCTGTCAACTGTATAGACTTTCTTTCTGTTGGTCAGACTTGACAATCTATCTTGCTCAGCTTTGTAAAACAAAAAGGCCAATAATGTAGAATGGTTTATTTTCTAATTTGCATACCAGGTGAAGAATATGTGTTTGTCTACTTTCTTGGAACTTATGACAGCTTGCATTGAATCAGGTAGTGTTAATTAGGAAAGAGAAAAAATAGTTCTTCGTTAAATTCATTATAAAAAATGTCTTGTAAAATAAAGTAATTGGACATTATTTTAAATAAATGGACAAGATTGTGAGACAAAGTTATAATAAATGGACAACATTCCCAGGGGCTAAAAATGCTTGAAATGTCAAATGACTGAAAAATAAAGCATTAGATAAGTGGAAACTGCAAACATTGAATTCTTGATAGTAAGTTTATAAGAAAAGCTAAGATATTGGTCAGTAAATCAAACTTTCTGTTAATGTAAGAAAAAATAACTGGGATTTTAATTTAACCTCTGTCTCATAGTAATGCCACTTACTTATTTATATGCACATTACCTTTGAATCAAATGGTTCACTATGTCATTTTTGTTATAAATTATGAAGTTTCATTATATAAACTTGTGTCTTCCTGCTATATTATTTTAAGCACAGGGTTAGTATTTTACATATATTTCATATTCTCAAAGTATGCTGATTTTGAGTACCTAATTAAACTGTGTTGAGAAAATGAACACTCCTATCACAGAAAAGGTCACATTGTATAAACATTTTTATAATTGCTATTTGCTGATAATTTAAAAAGGTTAGAAAAGAGACAATTTTTCTTAAATGTTTTTAACTAAACTTATACTGCACACTCTAGGATGTAAATTTGTTCTCGTGGATTTCTTATTTTAAAAAGTAAAGTCGATTTTTGAAAATTCTCTGTTGTTTTACTATTGTTATGCAAATTTCTTTCATAGTTTCTGATTTTATATATAACCTACTGCCAGCCTCCCACATTTTATTTTTTCTAGAAATTCATTTGGTATTTCAGAGATAGTGAAATTGTTTTTATAAGGTTACATGTACATTAGATGACAAGCTAGGGTTTTTGCTTTCTTTTTTTTTAATTTTGCAGTTTTCAATGAATAATTCATTTTTCCTATGCAATTTAATTCTGACTGATTTTTTTAGATTATCTATAAACATGACATTTTAGAGAAGTTACATATATGTTTCACTTGGTAGTTTTTGATTCTGTGTTGTTTAAAAAGTCTCCTGTTATTATTTTGAAGATTCTGATTTTACAACTCAAGAAGAGAACATAATATGACGTATAAACAACTTACGATTAAAATAATATTAAACTTTATTTGAAAACAACTTAAATATCTTTCCTTAAACATGAAATTTAATTTGATAGGGATTACAATTTCAGGATTTAAAATCAGAAATTGTGCAAATTTTAACTACACAACTCATTAAGCATGTGTTTTAGAGAATAATAAAATGTCCTCACTCAAAGTCGGTTACTTATTTCAATGTAAAATACACATATTTTTATTATAACTAATGAGGTTATTACTATAGCATAGAAATATACTGGAATTAGCATATCATAAATTGAATCTTTTTTAATCTATGCAAATTTGCACTGAGCATCTGTATAAGAAAACTATAAATTCATGTTGTTTTTATATCAATTTTAAATTAAGTTATATTTAATTTGGTGGATACATATTAACATTTTAGGGTGCATATGCAAGTCATTAACTCAAATTTATTTGTTGAGTTTTAGGAACTTTACTTAAGTTAACAGCTCAGAAAAATAGGAAATGAAGATTTTATTGTAACAAAGGAAATATGTTATAATTTTGTACATTGAAAAAAAACATTCTCAATATTAGTTTCAGTAATAAGTGTTAGACAGTAATAGCAGAAAAGAAAATAGGAATTTAAATGAAGAAAATACGTGCAAAAATGATTAAATCTGACGGAACTAAAGTGAATGAATAAGGTTAGATTAGGTAACATCAAAATAAAACTGGGAAGGATTGTGTCAAAAATTTGGCCTTGTAATCTCAGTGAAACTGGAAAAAATCACATCATAGGATCAATGTGATTTCTTTATTGTTAATAGACTGAAAAATGACAAGTGTGAAAGAAAAGAGGATAACTTAGACTCATAGCAATGCGGGTGTGATTATATTTAGATTTGACCACTGCAGGAGTAATGGCATATGAAATTCGTTGTGAATTATTAAACATTTTAAAATACTTTTTGGAATATGATTTGGAATTTTAAATGCATAACTATAAAAGCATAACATTTTCATTAAAGATTGGTCAACCCTATATTTTAGGTTGCCTCATTAATTTCCATAATATATTTCAAATATATATGTTGCCAACTTGCAAATATCTCTTTCCAGCTTAGTATTTTATTTAAACTATGGGATCATCATTGATTCCTTTTATTTAATTTATTTTTTGCCATGTAACTATGACCTTCAAATTAGTGCATTTACACTACATATTCCTAGCAGTATCTTGAATAAAATTGCACTTAATTTCTATTATAGATTCTTTTCCCTTCATTCCATATAACAACTAAAAATGTTTCTAAATGTGAATATAATCATATCATTAAAAAATATACTTAAGGAGCCCAGGTGATAGCACAGTAGTAGGGCATTTGCCGTGCACACTGATAACCTAGGGCGGACATTGATTTGATTCCTGGCATTCCATATGGTTCCCAAGACAGGAGTGATTTCTGAGCACATAGCCAGGAAAACCCCTGAGCATCACTGGTTGTGGCCCAAATCAAAAACAAAACAAAAACAAAAAATACTCAATATTTTATTCTCTAAAATTTAATCTACATATTACCATCAACCACAAAACACAGCACAAAATATTATTTTATTTACAATTAAGTTAAGTATTATATTTGGAGAGAAAATGTGGCTTCATGTCCTTCATTTCATATGTAGCTTCCTCTCTTATATTTTATATATTTGAATGGTTTTCTTAGTTTCTAAAAATAGAAATGTGGCAGGCTTTAGCAAGTTTTCATGTAATTTTGTTTATCACAAAGCATTTCTACAGATTCTCTGTGGAGGAAAATTTATTTTTAATATTTATATTGAAATTATAAGCTTATTCTTTAAAATATTATGATCATCTGATGTGGATAATTTCCTTACTATTTTTCTTATAATATTTACAGAATAGGGGCCAGAGTAGTAGCGCAAGCAGTAGGATGTTTGCCTTGTATGCACTATCCTAGGACAGACCTTGGTTTGATCCCCCGGTGCCACATCTGGTCCCCCAAGAAGACTTGGTCTCCCCAAGTCAGGAGTGATTTCAGAGCATCATCGGGTGTAGCTCAAAAAAACAAAACAAAACAAAAACAAAAAAATTACAGAATAATAGACTCAACACAGCATATGCAGTATTGAAAGACTCAGTATTGTCATGGAATCAACCTGATTTTGTTGTCAAGTCAAGCCAAAAGTGTAACACAGTAATTTTTGGAGGCGGTATGGTGGCGCTAGAGGTAGGGTGCCTGCCTTGCCTGCGCTAGCCTAGGACAGACCGCGGTTCGATCCCCTGGCATCCCATATGGTCCCCCAAGGCAGGAGCAACTTCTGAGCGAATAGCCAGGAGTAACCCCTGAGCATCACCGGGTGTGGCCCAAAAACAAACAAACAAACAAAAATTAATGCAAAGAGTATTCAATCAAAATTAGGTTTTTCATTTTTAACATTTTCACATGTGAACTTTTTTAAATATTAAGCTAAAGAGCTAGTACTGGAATACAGGCATATGCATTGCATGTAGTAAAGTAAAAAAGAAATACATTAATTAAATGAATAATTATACATAAACTATAAAAAGAGGAGCCAGAGCGGTGGCACAAGCTATAAGGTATCTGCCTTGCTCATACTAGCCTAGGACAGACCACGGTTCTATCCCCTGGCACCCCATATGGACCCCCAAGCCAGGAGTAATTTCTGAACACATAGGCAGGAGTAACCCCTAAAGATCACCTGGTGTGCCCCTCATCCTCGAAAAATCTATAAAAAGAATTCAAGAAAGAAGGAAGGTGGGAAAGAAGTCAGACAGGAAAGAAGGAAGAAAGGGGACAATGGAAGGAAAAATCATAGGAAAAAGAAAGGAAGGAAGGAAGCAAGAAAGGAAGGAAGGAAGGAAGGAAGGAAGGAAGGAAGGAAGGAAGGAAGGAAGGAAGGAAGGAAGGAAGGAAGGAAGGAAGGAAGGAAGGAAGGGAGGAAGGAAGGGAGGGAGGAAGGAAGGAAGGGAGGGAGGGAGGGAGGGAGGGAAGGAGGGAGGAAGGAAGGAAGGAAGGAAGGAAGGAAGGAAGGGACAAGAAAGGCAGAAAGAGTAAGGAAGAGCAATTTAAATGTTTCCTTGAAATGAAAAAAGTCAGAATGTTTGCATATAATTTAGAGGCCAGGAATAATTCCTCACATTTATGAGTAAAGAATTTAGTGAAGAACACACTAAGAAAACAAAAAGAAAGAAAGAAATCCTATTCAACAAATGTTGCTGAGCAAAGCTCACTAACTGCATGCAACAATTAAATACCATGAGCAAAAGTTACCCCCAAAGTGTATTGAAAACATATATTTTACTAAACTTCATATATAATTTACAAGGAAATTTTGAAAAACTATATATAATACAATCCACACTAATACCTTAAGTGATTCAATTATAATGTTAGGGAAACACAAGGATGAATAAATGATCAAACTGAAAATAAAATAAAAAATAAATAAGCTGCACTCTGAAAGAATATATCATTTAAATGTGCCACTTTTGTGGAAGGAAAAACAGTATAGACTTAATACATAAACATTTAATATCAAATATACATAAACGCCTCACAAAAAAAATCAGTAAGGAAGCATAGAAGGAAGGAAATTTGATAGCATAGAAGGAAGGAAATTTGCCTCTTGTGACGCCAACCCAAGTTCAATTCCCACATCACATGTGGTTCCCTGACCATATAGGTTAATTTTGAGCAGAGCCATTGATACTCCTCTAAGCACTGCTGAATGGCTCCAAACCAAAATAATAGTAATAATAATACTTATTATTATTACTATAATAATATTTATTATTATATAATAATAATACTTATTATTATTATAGTAGAAATCAAAGTGAAACAAAATAAAGAATCCTAAATATTACATAATGGTGAAAATATATGTCTTCATTGAAAACGTATAGATGGCAAGTAATATGAAAACATTCTCAACATACTATTACCTCTTCAGTGAAATACCAATCAAATTTATAATGAGTGATTTGATGCCATTAAATATGAATTGCCTATATTAAAAAGATCCAACAAATGATTAGAGGATGTGGAGAAAGTACTTTTATTTTCTATTTGTTAGATTGTACACAGATATAGAGTCAATGGAAAATAATTTGGAGATGTGTAAGGAAATTAAAAATATCATTTCCCTGTGATCCAACAACTTAATATGTATCTAATATATAAATATATATGATATATACCCAAAAAATAAAAAAGCTTTTATTGAAAGTATATATGATGTGTATATACTCCTATATAGCATTTATTGAAAGTATATATGATGACTATATATTCCTATATATACCTCTATAAACCCCTATAATATATACCCCTATGTTCATTGTTGTAACTATTTACAACAAATATTATATGGAAAAAAACTTACATAACTGATGACATATCTATGATTCAAGAATATTAAGTTTTTATACAGCAGCATAGGGAGAAGAGTGGATGGACTAAAAAAGGAAGTCAGAGAAAGAGACATACTGGATTTTTTTTCAGAATAGCTAGTATATAAAGAAATGAAACAAAGTTATAGACCATGCCTGATGGAAACAAATTCTTAGACTCTGATTTTAGTAACTGTTAGTTTTGGACTACCCATTATGAGGAAAGAAATTGGAATTCATTCTGTACACTGTGGAAGAAATTATTCACACTTGTGGCTGCATAATGTGGTAACATGGTAGCTATATAATATACAAAATTATACACATAAAATAATGATGCCACAATAAGTAACTATAAATTTGAGTTCAACCTATTCTCTTTTTCTTAATGAAACTTCTGACAACTTGTGCTAGAAAAAACCTTTATTAAAATATAGAGTTCATAGTCTTTTTTTTTTCATTGAAATAGTAGCATAACGTCTTTCTTTTGAATCCTCAAATTAGCAACACAACTATTATTGACATTTGAAGGAAAGTATCTCCAGAGAGTATGACTTTCAGCATGAATTACAGTCCATTCCCCTTTATGGCCTTCTCACTAAGGGTTCAACTAAGGTTACCAGTGTAGGTAAAATTGTTCCAAGATTCCTTTATTCTGTGGGTTTCTGAGAGGGAAGCCTTTCCCATGTCAAGAATTATTTAATTGCTTCTTTCACTGACTTATTATGTCTTAATCTATCTGAATGTTCCCTCTCAATTCTGGCTGTAAGTCCAGTGATTTGGACCTCAGACTAAATGTTCCCTGGTGTAACATATTCAATATCGATAGCATTCCTTCTGTAGTAAGAATTATCCAGTGACACTCCAAAATAGCCATAGTAAAGATATTCTGCCATTTAGGGAGTATTTACATTCAGAAAAATCTAGTTGATGTAAATAGAGAAACAGTTTGGTAAAAGGTCTGCAGATGTCATGTAAAAGCAAGAAAGCACAAAGCAAGTATCACATTTTCTTTTAACAACATTGTTTCTCAGTCTTTTTTTTTTTTTGTAAACCTCCTCTCCTGCTACATTGATTGTTTCCTGTGACTTTCCTCTCCTACTGTTTGGCCAATTGGTCATACGATGCACTCCTTCATTTACAGTTTTAACTTATGGCTTCCTTTGCATTTCTGGGTGGGGGGATACTATTGAATTGCATGTAGGTTAACACTGAAATGATTTTCCTGCATACATTAAAAATATTTATCCTTTCAAGTTTTAGAAAGGCAGCATGAATTAGAGATGAACTGTTTCAAATTGGAGAAGTATGTGGTTCTAACAGGACAAATGTAGTGTCGTTATGAGAAATAATGGCATAAAGGACTACTGCTTGAGGATGTTAACTATTTAAATCATTTTTGGAGGGTCAATGCATTTCTCATTAATGATGAAGAGTGTTTTGGGTCACTCCTAGCAATTGTCCAATAATGGACCTGGTGCGATATCAGGGCATAAGGATACAGTGATGTTTCAATCTAAGGGTGATAGGTATTTTCTCTCATCTGGCAGTGCTGTGCTCTCCAGGTCTTTGCATTGTGATGTTCTTGGGATCCAGTAGTGCAGAATCAAATCTTTTGAATCTATTGGTAGAAATAAAATACAATATATATCACTTCTTCATTTCTTAGACATTTTATGCCATAGTTTTGCAGACTAATGTTCTAGATAAAGCTGTAGACATGAGACATGGAAAGCAAAGTAAAATTTTGCCTACCTGTGAACCGTGTAGTACACTATCTGAATAAAAAAATACAGAGTTCGATAGCGAGGAAAGAGGACAAAAATATCTGAGGGATAAGAAACTTGTGCTTATTCTGATATTTATTCCTCAGTGATGAAATGGTTATATAACAACTATTTTAAACAATGATTACATTTGAGGAAATTTTCTTTTTCCATGAAAGTCAGTGTGAACATGAAAAACTATACAGTTTGGGGAGGTGTGTTTCATAATATAGAAATCACTAAGTTCTTCTAATAGTGAAATAGCTGTCAGTATAAAATGCTACAAATAAATGAAATAGTTGAAAAGAGTTGTGATTAGTTTTTTATTTGTTTGTTTGTTTGTTTTGTGGATCACACCGGACAGCGCTCAGGGATTACTACTTGCTCTACACTCAGAGATTGCTCCTGGCAGACTCAGGGAATCATATGAGATGCCAGGATTCAAACCACCGTCCTTCTGCATGTGAGGCAAAAGCCCTAACTCCCTGCTTTCTCTCCGGCCCTGTGATTGTTATTTTTTTCCAAGGAAAAGTGCTACGTGTTCTAGGGCATATAAGGAGTTCTTTATTCAGCTGATTCATGCAGGAAATCAAACCATTCAATTATGAAGTTCCAGTCTGTTTCAGAATCTATTGTGCAATGCAGTAGCAAGTAGATCTATGTGGCTATTCTAAATTGAGATATGTTATAAGTTTACAAAATATGCCATATCTAAGACTTGGTCCAAAAAGTTTAGAGAAATAGGATGATGGCACAGGATTTAGAGACATATGTTCAGACTGTAAAACTCCTGTTTGAGCTGTGGTATTATATGAAAAATAGGAGGCTCCGAAGTTTACAGCTGAGTATCTCCTCAGATATTTTTACAATAAAATATTGCATTCTTTACAACCATGTGAAAGACTACTAATATGATTGAGAAAATTTATATCAGGAAAAATTTTTATAAAAAGGATTATTCCTTGTTGTTTATATATGAAAATCAAATGTTCTCTTTGGCGGATGTGAAATATCAGGGTGCTTCTGGCTATGTTAGTAAATTCATTACTATTCTCATTCTCACAGTGGATGATATGGAAAGAAATATGAAACTTAAGAAGGTTTCCATTATAGTTTAAGTCGCTAGCAAAATAGCATCATTACAATAAAATATATGCATGCTTGGGAGAACTCACTTCAAGCCATTGATTCTAAAGTTGTCAGAATATAAGTAAAACACATGCTTCAAGAAGGAGGGCAGACCTGGGAGGTATAATAAAGGAGGCATTAGTAGCAGCCAAGTCTACACATAAATTTATTGCTAGGAGTGATTTACTTCAATGCTGTTATGATGTTAGGCATTTTTGAACATAAGATGTTCTCAGGTTCAATCCTCAGTGTCTAAATTACACTGAAACTCTAAACACACCTGGTTTCCATGGAAGTTTTGAGTTATTAAATCTGAAGATAATATTGTACAGAAACCTGGGTTACTTAAAATTTTATGAAATGACCAAGGAAATGTCTTATCCTGTTCTACAATGCAGTTTCAATTTTCCAAGCTTGGAACCATTCAGAAATATAAGCTGCTTTGAATCTTATGAAGTTAGGGAACTTCATAAACTTTGTATGTCTCTCAGCTCCCAGATTGCTGTAGTTTTACCTACTAAAGTGATGGAAAAATTCTAACACCATCCTGCGGGAATGTTTCAGATCTGAGATGTGACTATGATTAATTCTGTCTCTGAAAAATATAGAACATTTTTTATTATCTACTTGAAATACAAAGAGCTAGAAAGTGCAATTTTTTTTACTCTTATGAAAAAGTTAAGGCTGCACATTCTGAACCTGCTTAAATTTAATCATCTGAGTTTAAGGGGTAACAGAAAATTTAAAGATGGGTATTACATAATTTTTGCTTGTATTTAGACAATTTAAAAAAACATTGGCTATTTTAAGTTCTAAATATTATTTCTAATTTAAATCCCTATTTTTTCCTTTTGCTATGAGCTATTTTGAATAGCTTCATTTTTTGCTAAACAGAATTTTTATAACTTAATTTTATTGTTGCTAAAGATATTGGATTACACAATAATTATTTATAATAGTACTGAAATTATTCTATTAAGATGTTCTGTATCTAATATTTATTAGCAATTATCAAGCATGTTTTGAGAATTTTTGAAAACTTCATTTAATATTTACTTTTAATTCATATCTTAATAATTTAATATTGAAATTAAAATTGTGATTGACATCAATATTTTGTATGTTATTGAATGCATTTTGTGCTCCTATAATTGTAGCAAAGATATTTGCATGTATAATTATATATGGATTTATATATTGTATAAAGCATTTATACAATATATTTAATTTAATATAATTTAATATAATTAATGAGCATTAATTGAAATTTAAATATGCATTAGAGATCTAATTTACATATGGCTTATGCACACTTATTGGAGCTTCATATTTACATATTGTATTACTGAACTAAATATTTTGTAATTATGATTGTCTTTTCATTTTCTTTTTATGGTGCCACAATGAACAGTGCTCAGGTCTTACTCCTGGCTCTTCATTCCTGGATCTTTTTGGCACGACACAAGAAATCATAGGTGATACTGTTGAAAATGCTCTAAGGCAATTTTACAGGTATGATTTATTATTCTGAAAGTAAAGAAGAATAAATTTGGAATATAGCAGAATTATGTAAGGAAAAATAACATAGTTGTGAAGATAGAAAATAACCGCCACCAAAGTAAACATTTTAATTTTATGCAATATAATTCCATACATTTTAGCTAGATTGCTATTTTCCTAATAATTTCATTTTTTACCTTCAGTTTACCTAGGTCAGGTAAACATACTATGCCTCTTTTAAACTTTAATTACATTTTATAGATGTCAAGATTAATTATTCTTCTCCTAAGCCCTCAGTTTCTTACCTTCCTCATTGGCTACTACCAAAAATTTACAGCTAATTGGCATAAGAAATCTCATCAATTTCTCATAAATTTTCCCTGTGACTACAGGAAGATTGAATATGTGACTCTGAAGACTCATCCAATGAACCTGAATCTTTTGAAACCTGGTCCTGAATGTAAAAATTGCTTGAGGACTTGTTCTTTCTTGAAATACATGATTGGAACATAGAAATTAATCTGAAGACTTTCATCTTTCTACATCATATCTCTTCACTTTTTAACAGTGGAATTGTTTTATAATTTCATTCTCTTAAATATGTGCTTAAGTAAAATGTACATACTTTTATTGTAAGATAAAAAGATTATTTTTCAATGCCTATCCATATTTATTTCTTCCAGTTTAACAGCATTTGAGGAAAGGTCAGAGATATGATACAACAGAAAAGTTGTTTTACCTTACATGTAGCCAATGTTTGATTTAATTAACTCCTGGTCTGTGGAGAACCACCAACAATAATGCTCAAATGCAGTTCCAGGAGTAAGGCGTGAGCACTGCAAATGTAGTAAAAAAAATTAATTTAAAAAAACCATTTTGAAATAAGTTTTGTCCTAGGTGTATGTTCTATATTATTTTTGTTACAATGTGAATAAAATGCCTTAAAGTATAGAACTATACAGTACATTATCAAATCCTACAATAATAGTGAAATTCACTACATTTTATAGAGCTTATTTTAAATTTAATGCTATACTGGGAACAATTAAAAGTAATCTAAAATTCCTTGATTATTTTAACACAGCCAGGAGTTCAAAATTAAGAAGATTCCATTGAGTACAATTTTGTTTTTTTAATTTTAGAATTTCAATTTAGAGTGCGAGATTTGATGAAATAAAAATAAGAGAGATTTATCATAGATTTAACAATATGAATCTTATAATTACAACACTGTAAGACTCCTTGGTGATCTCTTCTAACTCTGGTGATAGAATGTTTTGGACACTGTATTGAATCTCAGTATCTATAATATGTGACTCTGGGAGCACGTCCTTAGGTGATCTCCATACATCCATAACAGAGCTGATATTTCTCTGAGTTGACACAGTTATCACGAAAGTTCAGTTTGGAGCAGAAGTAATAGCACTTACTATAGAATACTTGCCTTGCTTGCAATAAATGGGATATTACTCCCAAAACCGTATGATTTCTGAGTGCTAGAATTAAGCCTTAATCAGCAAGAAGTAGTGACCTAAACCATTAAAAGAAAAGAATTTTCTTTTTTTTTTTGGCGGGGTCGCACACCCTGTGATGCTCAGGGATTATTCCTGGCTATAGGCTCAGAAATCGCTCCTGGCTTGGGGGACCATATGGGACAACAGGGGATCAAACCGAGGACTGCCCTAGGACAGTGCGCGCAAGCAGAAGCCTTATGGCTTGTGCCACCGCTCCAGCCCCAGAAAATAATTTTCGATGCTAGCAAAAACATCTGATCTCTGTCATTTTTCACTGTTTTCACTTGATGGTTAGGTTGTAAGTAATATGCTTGCATGGAGAAAATACCCTGTAGACCTCCTGAACATAGACAGTTGTCCTGTGACCCTGTTCTTCCCCTACTGATTGCAATGCACCCTTGACAGATTTTGGCCTGCCAATTCTAGAATGAAGATCTTGTTATGGTCTAGAAATTAAGTCCCAGACTCTCCAAGATCCATAGCAAATGACATCAGCAGAGTTGCCGAAAGAAACTCTGAGGCACTCTATAGACATGTAGAAAAACAATGCTGCCATCTTCCTTCTGTGTAGAAGCTCACATTTCTGCAGTGTCTCATGAGATACTTTGCATCCAATCTGTGTATTTATATTTTGTGAGCCAGTATAATAGTTAGGTGTACATTATATGTGTTTTAATAATAGATAATGCCACATGCTAAATCTAATTTTTGAATTTCTAATTCTAATTTCTATTTTCTGAAGCATTGGTTCAATTTTTAATTCTCTGTCAAATTTCAAAGACCGCGAGGATGTCAATATTTCGCCAAACTATGTGCTGAATGAGAGACCAGCCCATACAAATTTATTTTGTAAGCGTTTGTATTCTTCTAAAATGTATCTGCATTTCTATAATATTGAATTACAGGTAGAAATACTCTATGAATCTTTCTTAAAAATGAAACACCAGGGGGCTGGGCGGTGGCGCTGGAGGTAAGGACCGCGGTTCGATCCCCCGGTTCCCCATATGGTCCCCCGTGCCTGCCAGGAGCGACTTCTGAGCGAATAGCCAGGAGTAACCCCTGAGCGTCACCGGATGTGGCCCAAAACCCAAAACAAAAAAAAAAAAATTAAACACCATATGCAAGAATGTTTATGCAATATAAATTCTTTCATCATAAAATTTGAACTGACAATAAAAATAATACCATATAATATTAAAAATAGATGATCAGATCTAACTTTGTCTTATGTCACATCTTGCTCCATTTCTTGTTTGTTCATAACACACCAATAATGCATATTCAATTTTGTTTAGGTTCTACACAAATTTTATCTTCTTGTCTTGATACTACATATTGAAACTCCTTACTTATCTGGCTATTATTTTAATTAAATTTAGAAACTGTATTTCAAAAATTACAATTAAAATGTCTCTATATAATCAAATATATTTGAAATCAAAGAAAAATTTAACAGTTCAGGGATATTTAAACTATGGCATACATGTTAGAAATAAAATTAACTTAATATAAAAAAATTTGGGCCCGGGAGATAGCATGGAGGTAAGGTGTTTACCTTTCATGCAAAAGGTCATCAGTTCGAATTCCGGTGCCCCATATGGTCCCCCGTGTCTGCCAGGAGCAATTTCTGAGCATGGAGCCAGGAGTAACCCCTGAGCACTGCCAGGTGTGACCCAAAAACCAAAAAAAAAAAAGAAAAGAAAAAAATATATAAAAAAATTAATAAAATTTCAGGAAAATAAAAGGCTTATTTAATAAAAACCTAAAATAGTAAAGGCATCAATGTAAGCATAGGTTTTAGGTCTCCATATGGGAAACACCTTTTCCATTTACATTTAAATTTGGCTATAATTTTCTATATATGAGAATGGTGTTCCACAACAAAACTTATAAAGATTCATATTTTATATAGTAAAAAATATAAGATCAACAGCAAGATATAATATATTCCTAAAAACCATTTTATACTCCTTATATCTTATATAAAGACTTATATAAACATAACAAATATAATTAATAATACAACATATGAACTATTTATATATCTTATGTATATAAATATGGATTCAAAATTTTGAAATGCTCTTGTTTTTTCTTTTGTTTCTATTTTGATTTTGGGCCACACCTTTCAATGGTCAGAAATTACACCTGTCTCAGCACTTAGGAATCTCTTCTGCTAAGCTTAAGGACCATATGGGATTCTGGGAATTGAACTCTGGTCATTCATAAGCAAGGCAAACTCCCTACCAATCCAGTCTCTTATTGGTTCCCCTTTTAAGCAGAATTTACTTTTTTTT